>VDFB02370557.1:0-52617 GCA_007258455.2 Sequoia sempervirens | reverse complement strand
CGCTTCGACTCCTCCTTCTCCGAATCGCTCGAACTTTCATTGCATAACCATGTTTATGTAACCATTCTTCTGTGTTGGTTAGGATTGGTCTCAGCCTTTCTCTCATGCTGGTAACCTCTTTCCTAGACCATTGTATTGCAGGCAACGACCTTTTAGCAATGCCTTGCTCATCATAGACAACATTCATGATATCAATTGATCTTCAAAATCCTCGGTCATTATACCAAGATCTCTGATTTGTTGAACTGTCAATCTGCAATAGTCCATTTTGCGAATGGCTTCTTCATCTCTGCAATCTGCCCAGATGTCTTCAAAACAGTACCTGTGTTGGTGACCTTTTTGCAACTTTTTTTTGACATCTCGGTAGTCAAAATCAAACCTATACCTGTAGGTTTTGATGGTCATGATCTGCATTTCAGCATAGACAGACTTAGCCTTTTGTGCAGTTTTGATAGTATATCGGCCGATGGTCAGCGGGAACTTGAACCCACGCTTGTGGTTGCTTCTTCGTTCTTTCTACACTGACATCAGCTGTCTGCATGTTTCCATGAGAATCCACTTATCCGAAGGATAACGTGGTAGCATGTAGGGACAACCAGTGTAGCAGCCTACTCTCAAGTAAGTAAACGTTGGGAATTGGAGAAAAATGCATCCAACTTTACTTACCACCTTATAAGCCTCATCAGATACTCTTCTTCTTTCCAAAGCTGGATCAAAGTTGAAGAGTAAAGGCACAAAGAAAGCATCAGTGACCCGTCTGAAATGATGAAAGCTCTCCTTCAGCTCCAATTGATAGAAATATTTGTACACAGGCACCATCATCCGATTCCTTTTGTTGATAGACCTGGGAATTGTCTCATCACAGCCGCCGCACACCGTAAGAAGTCAAGTGTAGAACTTCAATGTAGAAGGATCATTGATCAACCGCTGTGTATCTCATCATCGATTTGTTTTCCCAACCAATATGCACTCGCCTTTCTGCGATCCTCATGTATCTACATACATCCAATCGTGAAAGGTGGATGATTCTGGCAAGCCCTTCACTCTGCTTAGAAACGTGATCATATCCTTGACGTCATCTTTGAAGTCACTTCTCAGGAGTCCTTTCGGCCATCTAGAAATAGATGATCTAGGCTTCTTGAGCCATTGAGTGTTTATCAATTGTTTAGCCTTATTGGGATCAGCATCGAAGATCTCCTGTGCTTTTGATATAGAGATGTCAATGTATTTCTCCATATGAGGGACCTTGAAAACAATGTCAAAGAAATCGGGGTCGAGTCTCAGAATCTCGTGCCCGGAAGAGTCGATCACGCTTCTGCTTTCTCTGATGTAATGAGACGCAACTTGAAGAACAAACTCGGTATTGTGCGCAGCTGTAGGAAACATCGCCACCAAATGGAGGTTGCTGTGTACGATTGCTCTCATTGAATCATGAAGAGGCTTCGTCTCAGTTAGCTTTGCGAAGTCAACCAAGTCTTGATGACCAACTTTTGTATCTTTTATCTCTTCGACTTTGGGAAGCACCATAGTTGGTGGATAGACGCCTTGATATTTGTATTTCATCTTGCGTTTTGCTTTTGAAGAAGAAGGAGGCTTAGTAGCAGTCATCAAAAAGAACTGGAACCCTGATCAATCTTGACTTGATGATCTTTGAAAGTAGACTGCAATCCGTTTAGTTAGAACAAACATCAATTGTTAGGAAACATGGGAAAGCGCGAAATGAGCACGAGGATGGGAAAGCGTGAGGTGGATGACGAGGCACGAAAAACGATGCACGAATGCAGAAAAATGAGGCTTAGGAGTGCACTGGTCAAAAATGAAGTTCATTTGGGAAGAATTGGAAGAAACTAGGAAAAAGTGTAAGGGCGCTAAAATTCAGCGCCCTTACATCTTTGAAAAATTGCCTTTGATGCAAGGGCGCTAAATTTTAGCGCCCTTACATTTTGCAGTGTTAGAATTTTTTTGACATTTTCAAGATGTCACAGCGCTAAAATTTAGCGCTTTAGCATTTTCTTGACAATTTTGAAATGTAGATGTAGGAATGAATGGCGAGGGCGCTCGTGCTTGACAAATGCAATTTGTAACATGAAAGCTTTGAGGATAATTTGGTTTATCTTTGGATAGGGTTGCAATTCACACCATTATTATTTTTTGCATTCAAAAACTAACATTCTTTCTTTCCAAGTGATAGATCTCTTCAATGTTCACACCAAAACGAATAGAGGGGGAGACAAAGAGATTTCAACACAAACACATTGGATAGATACAAGCTCTCAAGGAAAATCGTGCATAGAGGAGAATGGGGAAAGAAACGCGCTGGAAGAATAAGGAAAGAAACGCGTAGGGTTAGGAAAGAAACGCGTAAGGAAACAAAAACTCGCCATTCTTTACACGATGAAGACAAACAATGAACAGAAAACGCGAATGGAGAGAAGGAATGTGCGTTGAAAAGAAAAACGCGAATGAAAGGATGAAACACGTAGAAGTAAAGAACGCGACAGGAGAAGAATAAGGAAAGAATGAAAAATGTGAATGAAGAACACTTGATCATATACAAAACGTAAAAAGAAGACAATGCAAAAAGACTTACCCGAATCAAGGCGTGAAACTTGCTGAAGAAAGAATGGCGAAAATCTTCAAAAAAACGTGTTTTGCAGTTGAGATGCAATTCGCCCAGCAAGAGGAAGAAAAGAACAAAGCACATAATAATGCAAAATGGCGAATTAGAAGACTCTTAAGTGAAAAAGAAAATCAAAAACCTAACTCAAGTCGAGCAATAAATTTAGGCACGAAAAGTGGCACGATTGACGAAAAACGCGAAAACATGAAGAAACGTGCCAGAGTCATGAAAAAAGTTTAAGTGGCGAAGGAAAATGTAATGGCGCTAAAATTTAGCGCTATTACATTTTTTGGAAATTTCATCATGGGGGCGCCAAATTTTAGCACCTTTTGCATTTTTCCACTTAGCCAATTTTGGCTTCATGGCAGAGTGCACTTTCTTCGTGCCACCGCATTTTTCGCAATTTGCTACATGAACAGTGAAACCGGAGAGATCTCGTTTCAAGGTCTTCGCAGAGAACATGGGGGAATGCTCAATTGACTATTGAGGCTTGGGAACGCATTTTGAGGTGGCTTGGAAATCACTTCATGTGCTTGAACTTCACGAACCTGTATGCACTCGCCAGAGGGGGTTATCCGTGGAACGAGCGCTGCTAGATTCCGTGATAACAGGCTGGGCAAGAGGAAAAGCTAAGAGAAGCCCTAGGTGAGGTATCACAAAGTCAAGAAGAGAAGATAGAAAGATGCAGCAACAAAATAAGAAAGAAGGCCTCAAAAAGGACAAGATGAAAGTCAATAAGATAAGACAAGATGCAGAGTTTGATAGAGAAATGGAAAAGTTGAGGAAATATATTAAGCTTGTAGTATAGCAGTGGCTTGAGGAAGGATACCAAGAATATGTTTGGTCTTGGCGAATGTGCAAGAAGGTGAAGTGGCCCGTAAAGATGATTGTTAAGAAAAGAAGAAGGAATCGAATGGTTGCTTTGAAAAGAGAAGATGAACCAAATAAAGAAGAAAAATTAATTGGCATTGGCATGAAGGAAGATAAAGAGTTTCTTCAAGCTAAGCGAAGTGTAAGAGCAAGTGTAGAGGTAATGAGAGAACAATGTTGTCAAGCAGAAACATATACAACGGTCCATTGACAAGAGACACATTCAAGGAACTAGTAGGTTGGTGGTGATAAGAAAGTTGATAAAAATATAGGTATAAATGAGATAAAGGAAGAAACAAGAAATCAAGCACAAGGAGCTAGTGAAGAGGCACATTGGCCTCATGGTTTTTATCCAATGTATGTTGATGATAATGTTTCTATAGGTGCAGACCAAGGAGAGAATGAAGAGGATGAAGAAATGGACAATGGTAATGAGGCATATGAAAGAGAAATAGAATTTGGAGTCTTGCAGCTGAGAAGGATATACAAAGGAGAAGATACAAGAGAAAAAAATGAAACAAAAGAGTGAAAACCAAGAAAGATAGAGCTGATAAAGTCAAGCATAGAGAGGATCAAGAGGAGGTTAGAGAAAAACTAAGAATACTGTTAGTTTTAGGATCAGAAATGTCAACAAGCAGAAAATACAACACAATGAACAATGAACACAGTGATTACCCTGGGAAAACCCTCCTACTCGAGGGAGAAAAACCCAGCAAAGAATATTCTCTTATATATCAGAATAATAAGTGCATAATACTGCTTACAAATCAAGCCCTAGAAAAGGCCAAGTCTAATACAATGAATGGAGACACTTCTCCTTGAAGAGAAATACCAAATATGACACTTCTTAGAATCAAATCTATTGCTAGGAGGTGAACTAATGTTGCTGCTGAAGATGTGAATTAGAGAGTGAATGAATTGATGTTTGAATAAGAGGACTTTATCCTCTTTATATATCCAACTAGGCACCCACCTTTCTAGGGCCGACCTAGAAAATACAAGTTTTATTTATAAAAAAAATAAAGGTCAACCTGCCTTGATCAAAATATAATTAGGAGAAAATATCTCCTGCTGCTACAACACTAACACTCCCTCTTAGCTAGGGAGGCATTTTCCAGATATCCTCGTCATGGAGTCTCTCAACATGACACCCACAATGGCTACACCCATTTGTGGAAAAACCACATCTCAGTCTCAGAGATGTACAAGAGTTCATCATGGAGTCTCTCAACATGATGTCCACAATGGCTACACCCATTTGTGAAAAACACATCTCAGTCTCAGAGATGTACAAAGGTTTATCACGGAGTCTCTCAATGTGATGTTGTTATGGAGTCTCTCAACATGACGTCCACAATGGCTACTCCCATGTGTGTGTTGACGTGGTTTTTGAGACCGCACCAACACAGAATAAAGTTGCCAATGGCTTCCCTATTCTCTCTTGATCAAAGTATTCCGCACGCTAAGATTGCCAGAAAGTTCGTGCGTTCAACTCCAAGGTTCCTTGAGTGCGAATAGGCTCAGTTTGGCTCAATGTGATATTGCTGGTATGTTCAAGGGGACTTACACAATTGTTCGGCGGCTAACAACAAACAGTAGACTAAGGGCTTTCGTGTGATTCAAATGATTTGGCAGGTGAGCGCAAGTTTCCTAATTCTAACTGGAAATGAACTGAATTTTAAAAGGGTGTAGGGCCTAAGAAGTTTATGTTCTATTCTAAATGCAGGATATGTGGAGCTTCGTTTCAATAGACTTCAACCGGATTTCACCTAGCCTCTGTCGGACAGCCTCAGCAAAAATCGGTGCAATCTTCAAGGGAAATAGCAAAAGATGTTCAAGTTATGACTTAACATACATACACAATCAGAACAATGCATATAAGTATGTAAACCACAACCGAAGTTAAACTCAATATAATGTCCAGTTGACCACGCAAGGCGAACTCATCATCAACAAGCCGCTAGTGGTATGGAATAAAGCGAAGCTATCTCAATGAAACACCACACACCAAAGTAAACTACTTGCATGAATTTAAGCTACTTGGATACGAAAGGAAGAAGAAACCTTGCTAGCATTTCATGACAAGACGAATTCCATCATCAATGAAAAGATCTATTATCATAAAATGTGTTACACAACAATCTCCTCAAAAGTTTTCTAAGGGAAAACTTTCTCTCTTCTCCAAATTATGCAAAAATGCTCTACAATGCTACCCTATCTAACTCTAATGCTAATGCTCTCTCAATGTCTACTATTCTAACTTATCTAACTTTAATGCTCTTACAAAATGAGGTGGACTTCCTTTGCGCCAAGTCCCAAAAGGTTGGCTAGGGTTACAATCAATAGAGGGCCTTAATCGCGCCACCCTCAAATTCTAAAATGTATTGACAGTCTCTAAAACCGCCACAAAGGAGAGTGGGGTACTAAATGTATAATGTCCACCCATCCTTCTAGAAGATTCTATCGGTAGACGCCGCTCACACCGCTCTCGATCTCTTCTGGCATTATTCTTGATTTCTTCCAATTTGAGGGTCTCTCATCTTCACAATTTCTGAGTTATACTCAAGTCTATTTCTTGCAACCTTTCTCCTTCGATTGTAACTCATCTTCATCGTATTTCCACTCTGTCATCGCGGTTTCCTGGCCTCAATATTTCTCCTGCAAAACAAGCAAGGAGAGGGGTATTAGAATACTTCATGATATAAACTTAACTCACTCACCTGATCCTCACGCTCCAACTTTCAAGCGTTCATCGCCAACTTTGTGTTCAAACTCATGCCTTAGACAAACTTCATCTCTTTGAGAAACTATCACCCATCGGAGCCTCGATAACCTCGGGATTTTATTTATTTCTCGCCTGGCAAACTATCTCACGGTTGATTGAAGCAATCCACCAGCAGCCTCCTTTCAAATTCATCATCCGGAGAATTTCACCTTGAAAACACATTTTCTTCACATTTGCCTTAGAAAATTTTAAAATTTCCCCTTAGGAAAATTCATCAACTTGGTGCCCATCAAAATCTTCATCCCAGAATCCTCGACAAACTGTGGAAGACCTTAAAATCAACTCCTCATCTAGTCCCTTTATACTCCGTAAGAAAAATTCTTTCCAATCGCCTGGAATCCATGGGTACCTCCAAACGGAACGCCCACTTAATTTTCTTTGACTTTGAACCTAGAAAATATTCTTCATCAAATTTATTCTCGCTTCTTGATCCCTCCGAATTTTTGTCTTCGACTTGGAAAATTTTTACCAATCCTGTGCAGCTGGCATCATCTGACTTCATCTCTGGCAACTCTGCTGTGTTTCAAGGAAAATTCCATCACCTCTCCAGACTTGGGCATTTTTCTAAGGGAGAATATTTTGTGCCTTAGAAATTTTTTGAATCACTTCGAAAATTTTGCCTTAGAAAATTTTATATCCAACTCGATCAATTTTTCCAGTGGTGAGAAAATTTCATCAACTTCCTGTGGTGAAGAATTTTTTATTTCAACTTGCTTAGAAAATTTTCTTGAAGGCGCATCACACCTAATTTTATTTTTTTGTGTCTGGCAATTTCAACGCCTCAGAAAATTTTGTTCATCACTTAGCAATTTTTCTCCTATCAATTTTATTTCACCATCTTCACACCTTGCATGGCGCACTTGATATTTGAAGATTGATCACGCCTAGCATGCCTCACTTCACATGCCTTGGCAATATTTTATTTTCACTTTAGGCGCATGTCATGGAGAACATTTTAAATTACTACGCCTAGCACTTATCTCTTTACCCTCAACACTTCACTTTTAGGCGCGCCTAACAATTTTATCCTTTAACTTTACTTTTACACTCTCTATTCACCTTTTATTGACTTCAGCTTGAGCGCATTTCTCATACTCAGGAGAATGAAGACTTTATTTCAACGCCCTCTTTGACCTTCTCCTCTTCTTGGCGCATTTGAGGGGGTGAGAGGGATGGGCGCATTTGGCATGTAGTGGAGGATGAAAACTTTCAAGCGCCATCAACAAGTGATCTTTCATCTCCCACGTTTTTGTCCTTACATGCCCCTTTTTGGGCGCATTTCGCCTTGTGAAGGATAAAACTTGGCGCATTCTTCCTATGGAGGTGGATGAACTTTCAAACGCCACCCAACAAGTGGCTCTTCACCTTCTCAGTTTTCGTCTCTACATGCCTTGTTTTGGGCGCATTTTGCCCATGTAGGAGGATGAAAAAGTTGACTTTGCTTTGACCTTGAAACTTGGGCGCATTTTTGATGCCATGAAGGATGAAACTCTAACCACGTCCTTAGAGTGACTCCTCACCTCCCTTTTCCCGTCTTCACATGCATGACTTTGGGCGCATTTCAGCCATGCAGGAGGATAAAAACTTTGACTTTGTCTTGACCAATTTGCTTTGGGCGCATTTCAGCCTGGGTGAAGGACGAGTTTTGATACTTAGAAAATTTTCATGCTTGGCATCTTGAGTTGGGCGCATTTTGCTATAGGAGGCGGATGAAAACTGTTGACTGCTTTGACCTCCTTGTCTCTTGGGCACATTTCACCCCCTGAGCAGGATGAACTTCATACTTAGCAAAATTTTGAGCTCCAACTTTTCCTTGAGGGCGCATTTTAGCATGTGTACTGGACGAAGTTCAACACTTAGAGAAATTTCATGACCTCCAGCTGAGATGGGCGCATTTTCAAGGAAGTGAAGGATGAAGTTCCAGACTTAGCTATTTTTCCCTTCCTCTGCCAGCGTTCATGCCCCTGCTATTTATAGTAAATCCTCTGATTCTCAAACTTCGAAAGCTCAGATTGCCTTGAAATTTTGACCACTGGACCTTCATGACCTGGTTAGCTTGTTGACATTGCCATTTTGAGCTGACTTACTAAAAATAGCACATTTTGAGAAGTGTTTTGCTATTTATAGTAACCTCTCGTTTTTGGTACTTCCACAGCTCCGATTAGCTTGAAATTTTAATGAGGCGCTCCTCACCACGTGACCTGTTGGCTGACACTGACGCATGCGCTCAATTTACTATTTTTAGCCAGTTTCCAATTTGACTTACTATAAATAGTAAGTGCTCTGATCGACTTGAAATTTCACCAGCAGATGGCCTGAAGGACGCTGATCGCAGTGGTTTACACCGGATTTTGAAGATTCTGACTTTTTATGCCTATTTTTAGGCTCCGAAGCTGGAAACCCTAATTCACTTTGCATGCGTATCAAATGAACTCTGTTTGCTCTCATTTCCGCGACACTGCGATCAGCTCGTGATTCTGAACTGCTGGGAGGTGGCTGCCGGGACACACCTGCTAAAAATAGCAAGTTCCTTACTGAGTGAGAATCTCCGTTTGCATGTCATACCATCGCGAAGCTCTCGAAAAACCCATCAGGAATCACCCGACATGCAAAAGAAACCTTGACATGTAAACCCTAAAAATAGCCTCGGAAGGCTGAATCCTGAAAGTGGTCATCTTGACTTGCATGTTACGTTGTCGCGAAGGTTTCGAAAAACCCAGAAGGAATATCCAGACATGCGCAAAAACTCGTATCCGACCCTCGGGAATCACTTCTGGCTTCCATCGCTAAAATAGTATTGCCCGCTTTCACCGCCCTGCAATGGGCAACCGGGATATACTCTGAATGCCGTGTGATTGTTGGAATCTCAGAAATGCTGATGAATTGCATGAAATTTCACACTTACTAAAAATAGTAAGTACCTCAGAATTCGATGAAATTTTGCTGAGAACCTGCTGGAAACATGCTAACATCAATGTTAAGCTCAATTTTCAAGTTATTCACTTTATTCGACCCCTGTACTGACCAGGAAGACAAAACCCTAATTTTCAGACTTGGCCAAATTCATGTTGAAGCTTGCAGGCGGGAACGTCCCCAGAAAGCAGACCATAGAAAAGAGACAGACGGAGAGAGAGACACACACAAAAACCAAAGCCAAGAGACCAGAATGGAGCAAAAATTAGGGGTCCCCATTTGAATGGGGCGATGTGTGAAAAAAAGGTCACAACAGTGTGGAAAGAAACACATCTCAGTCTCAAAGATGTACAAAGGTTCATCACAGAGTCTCTCAATGTGATGTCGTCATGGAGTCTCTCAACATGACGTCCACAATGGTTACTCCCATGTGTGGAAAGAAACACATCTTAGTCTCATAGATGTACAAGGGTTCATCACAGAGTCTCTCAATGTGATGTCGTCATGGAGTCTCTCAACATGACGTCTCAACTCATGTCTTGAATTCTCGGAATTTAACTCTCTCTGAATGTCATTTCCTCCTCTTCGAAGTAGCTGATTGCAATGACAATCTGTATAGGTTCTCCGTTGTTTAGTGTCTTCATCTTTCTCAATCTTCTTTGTTGATACAAACTCTCCATCCAAGGTTGACCCAACCTTGTTCCCTTGAGAGATGTATCCAGTGAAGTTATGTGCCACCAACTCAGTCTCATGGTTGTAAGCTAAGTCTTCATGTTTGTTCATTTCTCCAGCTGACATGACTTCCTCACCGGATGCCTCAAGCTCTTCCTCCCTTTGAATTCTTTATGCAATCTCTCTCCATCCTGCATTTTAGAGAGATTAATAATAGTTCATAGAATTAAACTACCCTGAAAAGAAATATACGGACCAATGCTAGAAGCATACATGATTCACTATTCCCAATGTTGTTTGCATGAATTATTATTAACTACATGATTATTTAAATCCATGATCATTATTCAAAGGTACAAACATAAAATACTTATCTCTTTAATATCACTCTTCAGATCTATTTCAAGTGTTTCCAATTTTTCTTGTGCATCCTTGTAGTTAAGTTGCAAAACCTCAATTTTGTTCTCAGCCTCCAATAGCTTTCCAGTGAATCCTCCATCTTCACCCTCAATTCAAATACTTGCTCAAAAAACTATTTTGCTTCAGTTTCAGTCTCCATAAACCTTATTTCTACCAACTTCAGTTGTTTTTCAAGATCACATTTCTCTTGTGTAGCAGTCTCCAATAACGACTCCAATTTTGTCACCTTCTTTGCATTATCATCTGCCTTATCATGAAAAACAACAATTAAATCTTCGAGCTCAACACCTCTTTGCCTGGGGTGGCAGCGAACTTGTCTCCAATGATGATTTTTCCTTCTCCTGTATGCAGCGCCACTTGTATGCAAGTTACCACGATCTATCCTTGACTCCAATCGCCGATATTCTCAGCTCAAATCAGTCAACATAAATCCACGATTTCTCCTCAAAGGCCAGCGCTCCCAAAACAATTTTCCATGATTTTATCTTGCATGAATAACCACCAACAAAGGCTCCAAGTTGCTGAATGTGCTGTGAATGAAGAGCCGTGATTTTTTTTTAATAATTTTCTATCCTCAAATCGATGAATGCAAACTATGCAAAGGATGTGACTTCAACACCAAAATGCCATGATTTCTCAAATAATATTCTCCAATAATCAACCTATTTTGTTATTGATTCCAATCAATAATAAATCGATTCCTTGTGATGCCAAGATGACTGGAATAATCTTCAACAAAGTAATCAAAACATCTTCCCTCATTTTTTTAGAAGACTATCTTGCTTAGACAAATCTGATTGGATTTCTTGAACCTGCTCTGATACCATGTTAGTTTTAGGATCAGAAATGTGTTGGGTGAAAATTATGTAATCAACTTTTCGATAGATTACACAACTTGGAATTCAGCCACAGCTATGTGAGATGTGAATCTCTCCTCTCGGAAAGGGGAGGTGCCCTTCTATCGCCAATGTAGTTTATAGTAAAACAAAATGCAATGCGCAATACAAACTTCTACTGAGTAAAGGTTATATCTATCCCTTCTCTTTCAGAAAGATGTTTACAATGTTTCAATCAAGCATATCGGAGCAATTCTTAACAACTCAGTAAACTAACAACTAGCAGACACTAACATTCTCCATCTCATGCCGCTTTAGAGATACTTTTAAGTGATTAATAATAAACAAATAAAGTAAAAGTGGCTCATCGAAGGCACGAGTCGCCCGTATTTTTTCAATGTTGGATCTGCGGCAGATAAAACCGCTTGTCACGTTAGAAGCAATAAAGTCTTCTTAGATGTTAATTCACACACCATTATGCCACAAAGTCTCGTAGACTTTTCATTAAGAGATTCAAGAGCATGAACGATTACAAGCACAAAGTCTTGTAGATCATTCAACCAAATGATAAACAGAAATACAAATGCAATCTAAATAATAAATGTGACACAAAGTTTACATAAACTACTTAGAGTCCTTCAGATTCTTCAAGCTAATCACCACCAAATAAGATCAACTCACAAAAGTATTGAATCCAACGCAAAGTTTGGCTTGCAATCCTCTTCTTTATTAATCGAATTTCATTCACAAAACATGAACGCAAAGTTTCACAAATTTGCTTCAAAAAGGGCAGCACTTCGTTGCAAAACACTAAAGGATAAATTTACAATG
Organism: Sequoia sempervirens; assembly: GCA_007258455.2. Taxonomy (NCBI): domain Eukaryota; kingdom Viridiplantae; phylum Streptophyta; class Pinopsida; order Cupressales; family Cupressaceae; genus Sequoia; species Sequoia sempervirens. The sequence goes on along the minus strand of VDFB02370557.1, from coordinate 40,670 downwards.
AAAATCCCTCACATTATATAGAAAGAGGGATGAGCAAAAGAAGGAAATAGATTGAGGAAATCAGGGAAAGTTAGGTGAGCGATTTTAGGAGATCTCACCTAACTTTGACCAAAGTCAAAGTGTAATTTGTTTTCAAAATATTACATCTTCGATCTTGGTGTAATTACAATTTACAAAAAGACATTCGAAAATGTCGAGAAATATTTACAAGATGCATAATGGGATGCACCGGAAATGTCTAACACTGGAGAATAGGGGCTGCTTCATGTTTCTTTGCATTGGGCAAAGTCTTCAAATTTCCTCCTAGTCTCCTGCACGAACTTCTCATCTGGACCAACGGTGTAATCCACAATGGTGTGAATTCTCGTGATCGATCTCATGGCAGATGAGTGAACCTTCTTGCACCTATCAAGATGCGTCTTCGGTTGTCCAATGTGAGCTTGTATCACAAATGATGTTCAGTGAAGCTTCTGAGAAGTCTGAACTATCAATCAAATTCATGATGGCTTCCTTGAAGATCTGGGATATTTCTGTGGCCGGCAGGAAGATACGATTTTCCTCAAGAAGTTGACTAGGCAACTCTTTGATACCTTTTTCAAGAATGGCGCGATGGCCATCGACATCTTCCTGTACTTGGTGAAGATCTTCTATAAGAGATTGAACCACTTGAATTCTGTGTTTCAGAGATTCTCTTACCTCAACAAACTTTTCTTTGTCAGGAATTACCCCGACCTCCACCAATTTGCTGAGCTTTACCTGTTTCATTTCCGACCATGACAACAGGCATTTTTCCATGTCTCTGCGCTCCTGGGAAAGTACACATTTTTCTTTATCAAGCTCTGTGGTGAGCTTGGCCAACAAGGTAGTTTTCTCATCTGCAGCCAATATAATCTGAGATCCGTGTTTGATGATCTTCTCAACAAAATCATACAACACCCTGCCTTTGGAGGCGAACTTCTCAGCTTTCTTGATAGCTGGGTCTTCAATATTTACCACTGTCAGCGGTCATGCATTACTTGGAGAACCTGCAAGTCTCTTTACAACAGTGGCATAATGTTTTGTCCTCTGTTTGTACATGTTACAAGCTTGCTCTACTTTATCCAGCCTTCCAGCCAAGATATCCAAAGTGACTTGCGCATCGACTTTTGCACTTTCATTGGTAACCTTGCCAAGATGGACCTTTGTTACTGTGTAGTGTTCCATATTGACATCACCTTCTTCATTTAGTGGTATGCCAATTTCAGCATACTTGTGGCCAGACTTATCAACATTCAGCCTTGAGTATACCTTTGCCTTTTTCTTCCCTTTGGCTTTTGGAAGGACTATCTCTTCGAGGTCGAGCTCCTCCGGAGAAATCATTTGCTTTTTACGCTTCGACACTTGAGATATTAGCCAAGGAGGAAGAAAAGAAGTGTGAACTTCTAGATTTACTGTCAATTCAGTCACCATTGCTACTTCTGAAGTTATTGTCACATCTGAACTTACCATAGGTATCGTGACAATTGGAGAAGTGTCTGTCATCATCGCTCCTATAGTTGACACATTGAGCTGATCATGCATTGACTCATTCATGAAATGATTGAATTCATTTTCAGAAGTGATGTCATACGTTGGCGAAGACAAGCTAGGAATGGACGATGGAGGGCTTGACAATATATCAACCGTATGGATGCTTGTCACTGAAGCAGTATCAAGCTGGGTTGATGCTGCAGGGATAGGAGATATCTCGACTGCAGGAATGCATGTGGTAGGAATAGGTGACGAGGGAACAGGAGGTGGAGGAGTTCTTGAATCTGGAGGGGTATGAGGAACATTTGAAGTCATAGGCGATGATGTTCTGGGAATTTCCTCAACTACATTCTCAGGAGGAGAAGCAGTTCTTTCTTGATCATGCCCGGGTTCCTGTTGATCACCCTCTTGTCTCTGATTCTGGTTCACCTTCAAAATCACCTTCAGATCCTTCTTCAGAATCTTCATCAGACTCTTGCCCACTTTCAGAAACCTCTTCTGCATCGGAGTCTGCTTCTGCTGAATCTTCATCTTCAGCGGATTGGTCACTTGAAGTTTCTTCTTCATCGGAATCTATCTCCTATAGATTAGGCTTTTTACCTTTAGAGCGAGATGGATTAGATTCCGTGATTACCATCTCTGGGATGGACTGAGTATCCTTCTTGCCAACAGTGAACTTGATTCTAGGACCCTTCGTGAAGAAGTGGGAACGGGTGATTTATTTTTGTCGGAGTTCTTGCTGTTGGCAAAGCTTCTGCTTCGGATTCCTCTCCTTCTGAGTCTGTTTGAAACTTTTCATTGCATAACCATGTTTATGTAACCATTCTTCTATGTTGGCTAGATTGGTCTCAGCCTCTCTCATCTGGTAACTTCTTTCCTAGACCATTGTATTGTAGGTAACGGCCTTTTAGCAATGCCTTGCTCATCATAGACAGCATTCATGATATCACCTGGATCTTCAAAATCGTCTGGTAGGTCAGCAATACCAAGATCTCTGATCTGTTGAACCGTCAATCTGCAATAGTCCATTTTGCGAATGGCTTCTTCATCTCTGCAATCAGCCCAGATATCCTCAAAACGGTACCTGCGAAGGTGACCCTTTTGCAACTTTTTTCTAACATCTCGGTAATCAAAATCAAATCTATGCCTGTAGGTTTTGATGGTCATGATCTACATTTCAGCATAAACAGACTTAGCCTTTTGTGCAGTTTGGATAGTATATCGGCCAATGGTCAGTGGGAACTTGAATCCATGCTTGTGGTTGCTTCTTCGTTCTTTTTGCACTGACATCAACTGTCTGCATGTTTCCATAAGAACCCACTTATCCGAAGGATAACGTGGTAGCATGTAGGGACAACCAGTGTAGCAGCCTACTCTCAAGTAAGTAAACATTGGGAATTGAAGAAATATGTATCCAACTTTACTTACCACCTTATAAGCCTCATCAGATACTCTTCTTCTTTCCAGAGCTGGATCAAAATTGAAGAGCAAAGGCGCAAAGAAAGCATCAGTGACCCGTCTGAAGTGGTGAAAAATTTCCTTCAGCTCCAATTGATAGAAATATCTGTACACAGGCACCATCATCCGATTCCCTTTTGTAGATAGACCTAGGAATTGTCTCATTACAGCCGCCGTGTACACCAGGTAAGAAGTCATGTAGAACTTCAATGTAGAAGGAGCATTGATCAACTGCTCGTGTATTTCATCACTGATTTGTTTGCCCCAGTCAATATGCACCTTCATTTAATGATCCTGATGTATTCATACATCCAATCGTGAAAAGTGGATGATTCCGGCAAGCCTTTTACTCTGCTTAGAAATGTGATCATATCTTTGACGTCATCTTTGAAGTCACTTCGCAAGAGTCCTTTCAGCCATCTAGAAACAGATGATCTAGGCTTCTTTAACCATTGAGTGTTTATCAACTGTTTAGCTTTATTGGGATCAGTGTCAAAGATCTCCTGTGCCTTTGACATAGAAATATCAATATATTTCTCCATATGAGGGACCTTGAAGACAATATCAAAGAAATCAGGGTCGAGTCTCAGAATCTCGTGCTCGGAAGAATCGATCACACTCCGACTTTCTCTGATGTAATGAGATGCAACCTAAAGAACAAACTTTGTATTGTGCGCAGCTGTAGGAAACATTGCCACCAAATGAAGGTTGTTGTGTACGATTGCTCTCATTAAATCAGGAAGAGGCTTCGTCTCTGTTTGCTTTGTGAAATCAATCAAGTCTTGATGACCGACTTCCGTGTCTTTTATCTCTTCGACCTTGGAGAGCACTACAATCGGTGGATAGACACCTTGATATTTGTACTTCATCTTGCCTTTTGCTTTCGAAGAAGAAGGAGGCTTAGTAGCAGTCATCAAAAAGAACTGGAACTCTGATCACTCTTGACTTGACGATCTTTGAAAAGAGACTGCAATCCGTTTAGCCAGAACAATCATTAATTGTTAGGAAACATGGGAAAGCGCAAAATGAGCAACGAGGATGGGAAAGCATGGAGCGGATGATGAGGAACGCAAAATGATGCACAAAGGCAGAAAAACAAGGCTCAGGAGTGCACTGGTCGAAAATGAAACTCATTCGGAAAGGATTGGCGAAATCTTGGAAAAAGTGTAAGGGCGCCAAAATTCAGCGCCCTTACATCTCTGGAAATGCACTTTTGATGCAAGGGCGCTAAATTTTAGCGCCCTTACATCTTTCAGTGTTAGGAAATTTTTGATGTGTTCAAAATGTCATAGCGCTAAAATTCAGCGCTTCAGCATTTTTTGGCAATTTTGAAAAGCAGATGTAGGGATGTATGACGATGGCGCTTGTGCTTGGCAAATGTATTTGCTTGTAACATGAAAGCTTTGAAGACAATTTTATTTGCCTTTGGATAGGGTTGCAATTCATCATTATTATATACACGCTCAATTGCTAAAGAAACTTTCAAACAGAAACCCTCTTTGAGATCTCAAAGTTCGCATCAAAACAAATGGAGAGAGCGACATGAATAACGTGATTGACAATACAAAAACGTTGGAAAGAAAGCAAGGAGAAAGTATTGAAAAAGAAATGCAAGGATTAGCATTGTGTGCGGGTAAGAAGAAGAATACGTGTATGGAGAAGAATGTGAATATGGAGAAAAACGCGAATGGTATACTCAAGGAAACGCGTGGGAAGATAAAAGACGTAGGGTAAAACAAAAGAAAAATAAAAATGCATATGTAAAACCATAGAACATATACAGAAAAAGGAAGAAGAATGATTACAAAGCAAAGACAACGACTTACCAAGACAAAACGCGGAGAGTGCTGAAGGAATGGCGAAATCTCCAAAAAAACGTTTTCTGCAATTTGAGAAGCTTCGCCTAGCAAGAGGAGAGAAAAGAACATAAAATACAAACAATAAAAATGGTGAATTCATACTTTTAAGTGAAAAGGAAAATTAAAAACCTAACTCAAGTCGAGCAATAAATTTAGGCACGAAAAGTGGCACGATTGACGAAAAATGCGAAAACATGAAGAAACGTGCGAAAGCCATAAAAAAAAGTCTAAGTGGCAAAGAAAAGTGTAATGGCGCTAAAATTTAGTGCTATTGCACTTTTTTGGAAATTTCACTGCATGCAGGGGCGCTAAATTTTAGCGCCCTTGCATTTTTAGGACTTAGCCAATTTTTTGGCTTCAGGGCAGGAGCGCACTTTTTCAATGCCACTGCATTTTTCGTAATTCACTAAATACGGACAGTGAAACTTCGTGAAGGATCTCGTTTCGAAGGTCTTTGCGAGGCGAACATGGGGGAATAATCGAATTGACTATTCGAGACTTAGGAACGCATTTCGAGGTGGCTTGAAAATCACTTCATTATGCGTACTTGAACTTCACGAATCCTAGGAAACAGACAAGTTTCGTAGGGGGGTTATCCGTGGAACGAGCGCTGCTAGATTCCGTGATAACAAAATGTCAACAAGCAGAAAATACAACACAATGAACAATGAACACATTGATTACCCTGGGATTTCTTGACCTTACTAGAGAAATAAAAATTAGGTTTAATCATATTGTTAGTGAGTTTGATTTCTATGATGGTATCTCTATTCCGCTTTTGGCTTCTCTCACATGCTCTCCTGGGTTTGAGTCATTCATCCTTTCATTGGAATGGGTCCTTTATCTGGATAAGACTATCTACTCTATCCATTCATTCCAATGAGCCCATATCAAATAGGCTAGAGAAAGGGTGTTTAATTGAGTTAAAGAGTGTGAGATTGGGACGACAAAAGAGTTTTACATTGGAAGAAGAGTAGTTTTAGAAAAGAGTTAATTAATTAATATTCAAGATGAGGATGCAAACCAATAAATAGAAATTGAAAGAGTATAGGCCTAAAGAAAATATCATTAAATCCTTTCTAAAATTGGGTCATAAGTCATAGATTAACACCCTTACATTTTGTGGAAGTTTGGAAGTTTGAATTATGAGAAGCTAATAGATAGGATTCCATTTAGAAGAGTATTTAAAATATTAGCAAATGGATGATCTAAAGAGTGTAAATTTTGCATGCGGAAAATTGAAAAGACATAAACTCATGGGATCAAGTACAATTCAAAATAGTTAAAATGAGGAAAGATAAAGACTTGGAATATGGTGATTTTGGTGTTGAGGGAAACTTAAAGTTAAAGGATAGGAATTTGAAAGATTATGCTCCTGAATTCTATAACTGAGTATGTCACATTGAAATTGATGAAGTTTGGAAATGGTCTCTGCCTTGAATCCTTTCCATTCAAGGTGAATTTGTCATAGGGGAGTTGCATACTAAAGAGGATGTAGGGATATAATATTTAAGAACAAAAGAGAAGTTTCTAGATAGGAGAAAATTGTAAGAACAAGATGTAAGGGTATAGGATAATTGTTGGCAGAGACAAAGATTTTGGGGAACAATTATGGAGGAGAAAAATCAAACTCTCCTCATTTCTGATTGTGATTAGTTAATTATAATCATTCTCAAAGAAGAAGTGGAATTAAGAGGAAGAAGAGGTTGGTGGTGTTTTATTTGTGATAAGAGATAAATATGCAATCAATATAAAAGGTAGTGGCTTTTGGACTTGTTGTAGGAGAGTCAAGCTCTTGAAATCCCATCTGTAGGATAGTGAGAGTGAAATTGAAAAATGAGTGCAAATTACAAAGAAATGGCCAAAAATTCCACAAGTCAAGTTCAATGTAGAGTTAGAGAAGAGGGTAGAGATAAATAAATGTGATTGTCAAGGTAATTCTAATGTAATGAGTTTTAGACAATCAATGAAGAATCTCAAATATTTCATTTAATGTAAAGTTGAATTTAGTGGACAAGTAGAAGTGGGTTTAATTCTACTATTAGTGTGTTGAGTTTCTATAACAACTCCAGAAGAGAAGAAATTATGGGGCTTCACTATATTAAAGAGGAGTGTGAGATAAGACTCAAAGATGGATACTAATTGGAATAAGAAATGGTGGCCTCACAATATGGGCTTTTAATTTTGGAGAGATGTTGAGAATCATGCAAGCCAAATTTGATGCAGACAAGATGGAGAAACACCATACCCAACTCAATTTGATCCAATTCACACAAGGAAACAACCTTTCAAACCACTATTCTCCTAAACTGTCCATAGACAACACCTTTAGGCTTCTAGGCCTCAAAATCATCAAATGGATCTAATTTATTAAGAAGGCCATAAAAAGGCCAAACCAATGCCTTCAAATACTTCCAACAATACCTAATACAACTTTCCCACAGATTCAAAGAGAGTTCTTTGACACAATATTGAAAACCACCAAACTGCCCTGTTTTTAGGACACCAATTAGCCTAGATTTACAAAGGAGGTCTATTCTAAATCACTAGTATTCACAAAAAATTGTTGGACAGTCATCTGTTATGTGTCAAAACATCAAATTCCACAATTTATTTTCAGTTTCAAGGCTTCTTTATTACTGTTCTATGAAACCCTCCTTTATCATGCATTAACCTAGGGTTTTAATGAAACTTATATCTCCCGGCTTCCAGAAGCATATCCAATGCATCAAACATCATGGATACACCCTGTATAAACTCAAACAATACATCACAATATCAATCCCTTTACTGTTTCTTTACAAACTTACATGGACATCCCTGTTCCACAAGAAAATGCATTCAGTCTACCCTAGGGCAGCATCCCCAACCACCTAAATTGTTTCCTCTATGCATATAAAGCACGAAAAAGGTTACCCTACCATATTAGATTTCCCTACCACCGAGAAACAGCATTGACAGTAGGTGGAAGGCTTAAGCCATTAAATTAATTCCCAAACAGTGCCTTTTCTGCACTACACAGGCAGTTCCAGAAAATCTATGAATGCTCCCTCCAAAATGAATGTTAAACCTTCAGAATGAGTTCAATGGAAAGGTAAGACATATATCTACATGAAACTGAAGGATTTAAGTCATTACAAGTTCGTAATATTCCGTACACAGCCTGCAAAGTTCAGGAAAACAGTGAATAACAGATATTTGCACAAGCAAACGTGGTGTTGCTTCTTGAAAATTCAATACAATGCTTCTTCCCCCCTCTTGGAGCCTTGAAGAGGCCTTATATACATTTTCAAACCTCAACTAACTCAAACTAACATTTACAACTAACATTTGAATTGTTTAACACTAAATTGCATTTGTTGTCAATGTTGCTCTTGTCAACATTTTACAATGTTTTTGCATTTTTCACCCAACTGACCACCTAAAACACCCTCCAATACACATTATATGGTCTTGTATACCTTATTCAAAGCAAATAAACATCAAAACAACTTTCAACCTCCCTAGACACTTCTATGATCAACATCTAATGCTCCAATTGTGAAAATAAGGTGTAGGTGCTCTTGCACCAAAATTGGATGCTACAAAGACAACAGAAAAAAAGGAATTTCTGCAAAAGAGAGTGAAAAAATTGATGTTCAAGACAACTGAGCAGTCCTACAACTAGAAGTGCTAACGAAGAGTATATAACTAGAGAAAATATTATCAAAGCCATCTTAAAATTGAGAGACAAGTCAAAGATTGATATCCCTAAGGTTATTTCTGATGTACTTTGATTGGTTAATTATTAATTGCTCATCTCTAAAAAATGTATTTGTATGTGAAGGGAGCACAAAACAGATCTTCTATCTAAGTTGAAGAGCATGAAAGATATTTCCGAGGAATGTACACTTGATCCGTAGATTCCTCAATGAACTTTGTGAAAAGACACCCAATACACCTTAATGTAAACTTGATACATAGCTTCGGGATCACATCTTTTAGGTATTTTAGAGCATTTTTTATACATCCTATGATGACCAATTTCTTGGCTAAATTTTGATTTATAGAAGATCACTTGACCTTTTTGGTTTGTTATTAGATTTACATATTTACCCTTCGCATGTACAATGTCTCTAAAAGAATATTAGAGGACTAGTTTTCAGAATTCATTAACTCAGGTAATCATCTGCAGTTGGTTAGAAATTATTTTGTGTCAACATATATTGGGTCCTCAATAATAGATTCTTTCTCTCCTTCCTTGGGTCCAAAGGGGAAGTACATCTATCTAAATTCCATCACATTGTATTGAGATTATTTACTTCATAATTTAAAATTAAGGTTTTTAAAATGCATACATAATAACATATTGAAATTGGACAAATATACAGCCAAACACAATGCAGCCCAATTGGCAAGGCAAAATGCAAGCCCAAAGTTACCTTAAAAGGGGTGCACTACTAGATTAAAATATACAAGAAACCTCAAAAGAAAATGAAAAGGAAAGTTAAAAAGAAAGGATAGAGAAAATGCTCGAAAATAGCAAACAACGATTATTCAAAAACAAAATCATGAGTGGAATAACTTCATTTTTTTTACGAAATATCCATATTATAAAAAAATCAAAATGGATAGAGAAACACACCTGGAGTTGGGAAAAAATATGAAGAACTCTAGATTTTTTGGCCTTGCTTAACTCTCTTCTGTAGATCCATATGTTCAAACCTTCATCCAAGAGTTCTTAAGGCTTTTAGACTAATAACTTGAATTCACAAATGGTCAACCCAAAAAATCATTGGTTAACCTTCTATAATGCAAACAAAATTCAATTAAAAAAAAATCCAACTGAAATTGGAGGTTGATATAAGAGATATCTATAGTTATTGGAAATGTTCTGCCCTCTTTTACTGGCACTAAATCCAAAGTTGCACCCAAGAAAGTGTTCAAAAAATGTAGATTAAAATTGTCAATGAAAAAGCGGGTAACTGAAAAATTCATTACTTAATAGTGCACATTACAAACAAAATCCAAAATAGACAGAAAACCCCACCTGGGATAGAGACTAACATGAAGAGATTTTTTTTTCTCTGTTAGCTCCATCATGCGCTCTTCTGCTGACCCATATGTTAAAATCTGTCAAAAAAAGACAGACCAAAAAATCATTGATTAGTAATCATACAACAAAATTCAAAAGAGCCAGAAAAACCCATCTGAACTTAGAAGCTAATATGAAGAATTCTCTATATCATCTAACCTTGTCCTACCCTCCTCTGCAGACTTACAAGTTCAAATCAGTATTAGCTAGTGGTTAATGAAATTAGACTTACATAATACAAATTTGGCAAATGCGTTCAAAGTCTTTGATTAATAATTCATACTGCAAACATAATTCAAAATGTCAATAAAACCCACTTGAAATTGAAGCTAATATGAACTGTTCATATATGTTGGCCTTGTCTTGCCCTCTTCTGCAAACACATACATTCAAGCCTACACCTATGAATGCTTAAAAAAACTAAAACTAAAATGCAAAAAATAGCAAACCAAAAGTGAATTGGTTAATGATCCATTCTGCAAACAAAATGTAAACTACAGAGAAGAAATCCACATGAACTAAAACTTAATTACGAAGATTTTCTATAGATGTTGTTTTTCTCACTTTTACCATTGGAGCAAACCCCAATTTTGCATTGGAGACATTTTATAAGGTCAGTTGAGATGGCACTCTTGTGCTGAAAAGTTCCAGTAGGATTTGATAAATTTTGTCAAAAAAAGGAGGAATCTGAGTACCAACCTTAATAAGACAAGTATAAATTAAGGATAATAGATGAATGTGATAAAGCCAAGCTTATCCTGATCAAACAATAAGCATCTGGATTCTAATTGCTGAATTGACAAAAAAAGAATGAGAGGCATACTTATGAGAGGCATACTTAATGAATTTAATTTAGTTTTTTGTTTTCTATATGTAAGCAATAAGTACACCAGAATGTAAGCCAAAGGTGCAATTGGCAAATTTCTTTTACTTTTTTGTTTTCTGTAGGTAAGCAATAAGCACACCACAACGTAATCTGCAGCTTAGCCAAAGAAAATCTCTAGTGAGGCTAATATATCTTATGATTGGCAAACTAATATAAGTTATGGACTTTATGTATTGAAATCACTCAAGAAGCCAGGAAATTCGATATAAATTAGTTTAGATCTGCAAGAAGACTTATGCAAGGCTTAACACATTCAAAACAAGATTTATACAACTAAATGAGCAACTGTATGTTTTTTCTCAATGTATGCAAGCAATATGAATGCTAACGACACACACACTACTAAAGTGTAACTAAAATTGTGGGAAAAGCATATACGATGTTTAATGTTTCCAATTGATGTGAATGCAAGAAAATGATGCTAAGAATGCTTTTGAAATACCAAAATGTAAAATGAGGTGACTTGTGAATGCTATCAACAATGCAAATGTAGGCCTTGTAGTTTTGAGCTTTCAAAACTACACACAAGAGTAATTAGGAAAAATTGGACTACAAATTTCATTGCAAAAATGGTTAATTATCCATTCTTGAAAACAAATTTCAAAATGCACAGAAAACCCAGCTGGAGTTGAAGCCTATTTAAACCAAATTAGACTGAAAAGAATCGGTACCAGAAATTAAACTAAACAAATTTCTCTGCACCAGAAATTTCCATGCACCCAAAGAAAAATTGCACAATGACTGGATTGAGAATACAGAGGAAAGGAAAAATGCATAACTCTTTTAACACATACCAATTGCAGGCTTGAGAAATTTCCATGCATAATTGTTTAAATAAATCTATGATCTGTCTTGACTGGCCTGAATGCGTTCTTGCGGCGGTTAATCTGTTTAAATAAATTTGTAAACTCGGCGAAGTTACCGTTAATGTTCAAAAAATTCGTCACAGATTTTATTTTCAAAAAGTTCAGTTTTCTAAACAGTGCATCCCGTGTATATTTTTATATTTTTATAAAGAATTATAATTTTAAAAAATTATACAATAATAATTTGATAATTATTTTAAAATTAAATAATTTGTGTCAAAATCTAAATAAATAAATAATTGGAAATATATTGACATATAATTGTAGTTTTTCATGTTTAGGAATCTATTGCTCACTATTATAAATATCTAAAATATATTTATCTATTTAAGAGTTATTTTAAAATTATTTTATTTTTTATTTAAAAAGAGTTTTTTCATTATGTCTTGTTGTCATTGTAGAATGTCTCATGCCAACTTAATAATATCTTGAATATCTTTTGTATAGTTAAGTATAGACCTCCTTCACAATTGCTTTCCTATAATAGTATTAAATTCTAAACTATTCACTCAGATAGCTAAAAATAATTAGTGATGTTATTGACTAATACATAGAATATACATCTTCCTCTCTAATTGTTTTCACCTCCTAACCTTTGAGTTGACCCTTCATTAATATTTCCTTGACCTCCTTTCAACTAGCAATCGACGATCATGAGTGGTGGTGGTGGAAGTATACAAATTCAAATGGAATTTTGATGTTCTTGTTCAATTTTCTTTTTCTCTTGGCTATATGAAAGAATGATAAATGACTATTTAGATTTGTGTGATGAGTTTGTCTTCTAATTTGAGATTTTTTAGTTTTATAACATTCACAAAAAAATTGTACTCAAGCAAGGACTATTGCTAAGCTCAATATTGGATATGGTGTTATATGATATGCACGATCGATAACAATTTGTGGTATCACCACACACTACATAATGATAATCCTTGTACCCTCTATAGATTTTATAGTATTAAAGATTATAAAAAATACCTTAAGGAAACATATTCTAAGTCGTGGGATATTTGGTTGAAAATTTGTTAGAATGGAAATAACATCCAGTCAATGGTTAGATCCTTCTTACCTACTAATTCTAATATCACACTAATAAAATAGTAACAAATGATGTGGTCATTGAACTAAATACTCAATGCATATTACTTGATCTTGGCATATGAGTTCTATTTATAATTGATAGATAGATATAGCTTTGGGAACCTTAAAAAATTAGCTAGGGTTTTCAATACTCAAGAATATGGTAAGAATGTGTTTGCCAAATTACCTAGCATACAACTATTGGAAGGTAATGATATATTTTTTTAGGAAAGTTTATGTACTAAGTAACCCTTAACCCCCATATGGGAAACATGGGTTTTTTGCATTTAGTTCACATATTACTATGATGGACAGTGGAGTGAAGTGATTTTAAATCATTGTCCCTATTATATTTGGTTGAGATATAATTTTTATTTCTATTTCTACATTACACCAAACACATAGCTATTCCCATTAATTTTAGGAGAGTACATTAGACTTTAATTTTGGCTACTTGTTCACTATGATTAGAAAATATCTTTTGAGCTTGATATTAATAGTCAATTGTTGATTGTTGTATTTTACCATGAGATTATGTCATGCAAAATGAATACAAATCACATGGCATAGTTATATTATAACTTAGTGAGGATTGAGTAGATAAAGTATTAGTTATAGAAGTGTCTAAGATATTAAAAGCTTATAATTACAATCATGGTAAGATTAAATCATCAAGCTTATACATCTTGAATAGAAGATAGTGAATGGTAGGTAATTTTATTATAATATTGGGTTGATCATATTCAATGTCAACAATTTTATTGCCATCATACCTTAATCTTTAATACTTAAGCCATTTCATAATTTGGGTTGGTAAATATATTTATTGAACAACCAATTAAGTGGGCATATTTTTTATTATAAGTATTGGGAGTCCTCCCACAAAATTAAAATTGTTGCATGTTATTGGAAAGTTGTCTTTTCATCATGGTTTGCATAGTCTCTTTTAAACAAAGTCCTTGAGATGTAAACAATAATTATTTGTTAACTTGTCTTGTTAACCTTACTTGGTGGGGATGTTTACTTTGAATCCATTCTAAATGAAAGAGGTTAAATTTTATGGCATAAACCACAAACCCTCTAATTGATTAAAACTGATATATAGGTAGGGCCATTTGAAATGAAGCCCCTAAGAGTATGTCTAGGGGTATGGATATATTCTGATATAGGGATATTGTCCTATACAGTGCATGATTGGAAGTAGTGGTAAAGAGTTGTTTCCATTACAAGGTTTAATAAGTTTGAGGATAACATTTAGAAATTGAAATAAATCATTAAGTATATGAATCATTGGTGCCATAATTTAAAGTGGACCATCCTCAATAGAAAGGTCAATAACTATGACATATCAAGTGGTTGGTTATTTTATTTAGGTCGTATGAAGAATATAAATTTCCAAAATATATGATGTGTCACACTTTGCAATGAAACTATAATCATTATGATGAAAAAATAGTAGTTATCAAGGGTGGTTATTAGATTGGTATTAGAGCATAGTTTATATACTAGACTTATATAACTCACTAGACTTTGGGAATAAGTTGACAAGGTGAAAATATAGAGTTGTGTCCCACTTTGGGCCAACATAATATTTTTGAGAAAAATGGTTTCATTTGAAAGGTTTCCCAAGTGAAATGGTTTCCCATAAACTATGTGGACCTACATGACACAAAGGGTTTCAACCAAAAATCTTTCACCATTAAATAAATAAATTTACTATATTAAAAGTGGAATCCCAAATTCCATTCAACATTTTTTTAATTCTTTTAGAATCTAAATATTCTCTTCAATTTATAAAAAGGATATTTTCAATTGATTTTAAAAAAATTAAAAATTAGAAACATGAACTATACTAAAAGTTCCTCTTTTAATTAGTTTGTATCATTTTAAATTTTTAAACATACACATGTTTATCACTTTTAAGAGCTCCAATTTTAAAAACTATATTTGTGCTAGAAATTTCCTTTATAAAAATGGGATATAGTTTTAAAATTTCACCTACAATATTATACTTTCTATTTCACTATGCTTATACTTGACACTTAGTATGAACTATGTAGAAAGAATTAAAATGCATAATAGAAGTCTAGTGGATATTACTATATGTTGACACTTATAAAGATAAGGTCCAAGTATGGGGCTTGAATGACCCAAGGAGCCCAACAAAGATCATGTTGCATTTGAACAAATAATATAGTTTAGAAAGGGAAAAATCCACCAATAAGTCAAAGAAACCATACACCATAGAAAGAGCAAGGACTTAGTGAAAGGGATCATTAGATACAACAATACTAATCAAAGGTCAAATTATGTCTATATGTGCTCACTACGAGGTACAATTTGTGGTGAGTGGAAGTTAATTAGATTATTGGTCAAGATGATTAGCTCAAACCTTAACTAATGTGACCTTAAAAGGAAACCCAAGATTATCAAGTTCCAGACTACATCCTTTATGATGCATTAAGAAGAGTGATTTCTTTTTAATATCTTTTCAAAAATGAAAAAAAAAGAACAAATAAAAACAATGTTGTAGAAGGATAAAGGTTAGCCACTAGAATTTAGTTGGTTCTAAGTAGTGACTATGGAACATTATTATAGGCAATAATTCTAAATTTTTATTAATCTAATTACCACAATAAGATTTGAGAATCAACAACTCAATTTAATTGAAGAGGCCTTATTGAGTAAGTTTTCCTTTGATGGGATTTTCTATGTGTTAGGACCATGATCACAAAGCAATATACAATAAATGAATGTAGAGATAAAATATAAAATAATACATAAACATAGAGACACAAATATATGTGGTTCACCGAATATGGGCTACGTCCATGGAGAAACAATTAGTCCTTCTTTATTTCATCCAACAAAATGAAGGGACGCAACCTACAAGATATCTATTGTAACTTCCTTTTCTCTCTATCACACAACAAATCCCTCACATAAAAGAGGATTTGACTTCTAGCAAAGAAAATTCAATATAATCTCTACCATCTAATTTATGATCTAATAATGAATGATCCAAAATCATAATGAATAAATATATATAAAATACGGATTTTGGAGGTGTTTCCCACAAACCTTTATCAGGGTGTGCAACCCTCGGATCCCATGGGGGTACCCGCTACACCCCATGCTATAAATATTAACCAATAAGATCAGGCTCCATAACCAACACCATGTGCAATACTTTGGAGAAGGTAACCAAGCAACCAAATAGTTGGCCAATCTTGATATCAATTCTAATGGAGACATCATAACATACATAGAAAATGTAGAATTTATTTAATCTAGTGTATTTGAGATCCTTTTTTTTCTTTGGAAATATCAAAATTATAATCCAACTATAATACCTAAAAAATACCACTATTTTTGTTTGCTTGTTATTTTAAGTTTAAGTTTTCATTTATTTGTATGCTCAAGTACTTATATCGATATGGGCTAAGAATTTGTTTAATTTGGGATAAGCATCCAACCATATAGGTTAGGCATATGTCTATATAGGAAATGTATTTATATATCCATCCAAGATAGGCACCTCTCCATAAAGGATAAGTATGTTCTCTAGCCAAAGACTTCAACTCATCAGGACCATCTAGGTCCTGAGTCACTCTCTAAAGACTAGGATCCCCTATTGGAAGTGCACCAAAGTTGTCATTTTTAGGAGTATAATATATAAAAATAAAGACTTGAAAATCACCTCAAAATTTGGCCTAAAGTCTCGAGGAATCAAGCAATCCATCCAATATTCTTCCAAGCACACAAAATCTATTTTATCTTGATATTTATCTTAGAAATTTTACCCTTAATTGAGTGGTTTTCTTGAATAATTAATCTAATATTATCATTTAATTTGCTATAATATTTCTTGCATACTCCCCAAACCTCATACCCAAACACTTGCATGTCAAGAACCTCCTTTGTTTACCAAACTACCTACATACAACATTTCCAAATGGGATCAATGTGTAATATATATGTAGTTCTATTTTTTAATTTATGTTTGATTTGAATTGTTTATATGGGTATTTATCCCTTTCTAAGGTTTTATTTCTCAAATTGTTCCTCTAAAACTACTACCCATAAAGGGGAACATTCAAAAGTATTTGGTTATCATGACCAATAACTGTTTACCTAAATTCATCTAATACCTAGTCTTATTCAAATTTAATTGATCTCCTTAAATAATATATTGATAGTTCTATTCTCATAATTTATAAGATGATGATTTCATTTGCCCTTTTAAAACTCAAAATATTAAATTCAATCCCTTTTAAAATTATATAAAGATATTATGAAAATACATGATGGTTTTCTTAATTTAATATGAGACCCATCCTTCATCGACTGCTTATTATACCACTTTATGTTAATTTTATGATCATTAAGTTGATAAATTTATGGATAGTTATGTTATGAACATTCTTATTGTTAAAATTGTGAAACACACACAAATAAGGATCAAACAACAAATAAGAACACCTTCCATACACAAGAGTTGCAAACAATGATTTGTTATTTCATCAAAAAGAAAAACTTACAAAATTGAATAATACAAATAAGGAGAATGTTTATAAGAGGAAATCCTATATGAGAAATGGATTAGATCATGGCAAGTGTTGACATCCTATGCCATGAGACATAATTATTAAATAATAGTTCAATCCAATAAAATAAAATAAAAACACCCCTAAGTTCAAATTAAGTGCATAAAGCACAAAATTAGCCTAATAATTAATTAATTAATTAGCTAATAAATTAAATATTAATTAAAGGTACCATTTATAAAAAATATGGCGAGAGCAAAACAAAAAAAGCAAAATTATTTAGAAGTCACGAACGACTGCAAAAGGAAGCCTAACGAATTTGCTTCGGGATCGGTCCGCCAAGATGGCATGGAGGAGAGAAAAATTGAAATCGATCTCACTGAAGAGGCAAGGAATGATGTGGCCATGCTTGGGGAACTTGCGATTATCTTCCAGGTCATTGGCCCTCGCTTTGATTGGAAGTCTATCAACTCTTGGGTGGTGGAAAACTAGAGGAAGGCGGTGATTGTGAAATTCATGCCCAAAGGCTTTTTTATCACCATTTTCACCTCCAAAAGTGGTCGAGAGGAAGTCGCATGGGGAGGGATGTGGAAAATGAATGATTAGCCAATATATATGCAGATGTGGAGGCCCAACTTTGACCCTATAAATACTGACCCTTATGAGAAGCCTGTATGGATTTGAATATATAATTTACCTTTGGAATTTTGGGTCAAAGAGTGCATAGAGAAAATCAGGAGAACACTCGACACATTCATGGATATAGATAACAAAATCGTAGAAGGTGACTCTTATCTATATGTAAGATTATAGCTTGTGGCAATTTCTAAAATCCCGAAGGAACTGTACTTGATCGATGGAGATTGAATGAGGGTGGTGCTGGTGGAAGTGGAGGAAGACAGATCCTTTTGTCTTCGTTGTGGTAGTCAGAAACATATGGAAAGTGCCTATTGTAGATTTCCAAAAGTGAAGAAGGTCTGGAAGCCAAAGACATGGGAATTGGAAACTCTTTCCCTGACTGTTGTTGGTTGCAGTTCATGCATAATTAATACAAACTCATCGGACTGTCAATTGTCGACCAACTCTCTCCACACCGCGATGACAAAATAAGATATTCAAGGGATGGTAGATGCGCTTGTTGCTTCGGTGGTGGCTCCCCTGTGTCTGTCTCATTCAACAATGAATGAGGTTGGCTTCACTGCTCTAGTGGTTGAGGTTAATAAAGTCTTGTGGGATTTGGATTTGATTGCACAAGATGATTCTAAGGCAACAGGTCTGTTGGGTGAAAATTATGTAATCAACTTTTCAATAGATTACACAACTAGGACTTCAGCCACAACTATGTGAGATATGAATCTCTCCTCTCAAAAAAGGGGAGGCACCCTTCTTACTGCTGATGAAAGCGATGGTAAAACAAATAAAGTAATTACACATTGTACACAATACTTACAAATTAGGGGGTGTGTTACATTCATCCTTCTCTCTTTTTTTAGAGAAGATGTTTACAATGCTTCACTGTTGGAAGTTCTCAATTCTTAATAACTTTAAACGATCAACTAGCAGTAATACCAATACCTCTATCTTGTCAAATCAAAGCGTAGAGATACCAGAAGTAATTAACAATAAACAAGTAAAGTAAAAAGGAAAGCTCACGAAGGCACAAAGTCGTTTCGTAGCTTTATCAATGGTGGATTTGTGATAGATGTGTCATTTGTTGCATTAGAAGCACAAAGTCTTCTTAGATGCAGCAATTCCTCGAACAACATGAACAATTACAAGTGCAAAGTCTTGTAGATCATCCAACCAAAATATCCAAAGAGCATGAATAATTACAAGCACAAAGTCTTGTAGATCATCCAACCATAGTTAACCAAAACAAAAATGTAAATCTAAGTAAAAGATGTAACACAAAGTTTACATGAATTGATTAGATTCTTTCAGATATCACTTACTAATTACAACCAAAAGAGATCAATTCACAAGATTATCAAATCCAACACAAAGTCTGGTTTGCAATCTTCTTCTTTATTGATCTGATTTTGTTCGCAAAGTATGAACACAAAGTTTCACAATTTGTTTCAAAAAGGGCAGCACTTCATTGCAAAATACTAAAAGATAACTATTACAATAGAAATCCCTCATATTTATAAAAGAGAGGGAAGAGTAAATCTAGGAAAGTTAGGTGAGCTAATTTAGGAAAATCTCACCTAGCTTTGACTAAAGTCAAAATGTAATTTGTTTTCATGAAACTACATCTCGGATATTAGTGTAATTACATTTTGCAAAATGACATTTAAGATGCCAAAAACTATTTACAAGATGCACAAAGGGACGCATCAGAAAGTCTAACATTGGAGATCAAGAATCTTCATGGTTCCTTGCTTGGGCGTGGAAGTCTTCATATTTCTTCCTAGTCTCCTACATGAATGTGTCATCTGGAAGAACCAAGATCAAAGGACATCACCTTCGGGATCACTTGACAAGATTTGGAGAGAAACTGCAAGGATGGTGAATCAATAGGCGTTAGTAGAAAAAGTGGCATTGGGAAGCGTGAAGCGAGAAACGACGTTGAGCAAGCGTGAAGCGAGCGACGAGGCACAAAAAACTATGCAGGAGCGGAGAAACGAGGTCCGAAGCGAAAATAGAGTGATTTGGAGATGTCAAAGACAAAAACTTCCAAAAGTGTAAGGGCACTGAAAATCAGTGCCCTTGCACTTAGAGAGATGATCACAGGTGTAAGGGCACTGAAAATCAACACTATTACACTTAGCATGTAAAATGTGAAAATTGCACAGGAGACAAAAATCAGTGCCCTATACAAATTTGACTAAGTATAGATAAAAAGTGCACAAGTGCTAAAAATTAGAGCTTGTGCAAGTTTCTAGCTTGATGGAGAATGAGTGAAAGGTGAAATGAAGTGAAGGAATGAGCTAAAATTCAATTAAAATAACTTTAAAGTGATTTGGGAGTGTCATAAATGAACAAAAGTTGTGCAACTAATTAAGGCATAAAAAGTGGCACAAAACTGGAAAAAGTGCAAAGGTGCTAAAAATAACGCCATAGTCAAAAATTGGCTAAGTCTGGCAACAATGTGTAAGAATGCACTTTTTTAACGCTTCTGCACATTTTTGAAAAATCACTTTTATGCAAGGGCGCTGATTTTTGGCGCCCCTGCACTTTCAACACTTAGCCAAAAATTGGTTGTGAGTAGGAGCACACTTTTTGGGTGCAACTGCATATTTCACAATTTAACTAAGTATGAACAGTGAGACTTCGCGAAGGAGCTCGTTTCGAAGGTCTTCGCGAGGCGAACATAGGGGGATTCTCAAACTAACTATTTGAGGCTTTGGAACGCATTTCAAGGTGGCTTGAACTTCACGAACCTAGGAAACAAATAAGTTTAAAAGGGGGGTTATCCATGGAATGAGCACTACTAGATTTCGTGATAACAAGGTCTGGAGGTGATTGGAGTTATGGAGATGCCCCAGGATGACTTGCTCGAAGATGGCATGGCTAAAAAATCCTCTGAAGAAGATGAATTTGAAGGTGATGAATTGGATCTATTAGATCACATGAACTTGTATCAAACTGCCGCCATGGTGAGGCCTAGAGTGAAGAAGGGGAAAGGTAGGAAGATTCTCAAGCAGAAAAGGGAGGAGGAGGCCTAAGAGAAAGGCCTAGTGAGTATCAATTTTTTTTTATTTCCAAGGGATCTAAGGTCTCCCTTGGGGGACAATGAAATGCCTAATGTGGAATATTAGGGGCTTAAAATCCCTTGACAAACGACGCTTGGTAAAGTGCCATTTAGAGAAAATGTTTGCGGATATAGTCCGTTTGCAAGAAATGAAATTCGGTGTTGTGGAAGGCAATACATTCATTAAATATTGTAGGAAGTGGGATGGTTTTTCTTTGATGTTTTTGGTGCATCTGGGGGTCTAGGGATCTTATGGGCCTTGATGGTGTTGGAGTGTAAACTTTTGGATGAGAGCTCATTTTGGATGCTATGGGAGGTGAGAAACAAATAGACAAATGTATCTTTTCCAGTTTTCAACATTTATGGGCCAGTGAAGACAAAGGACAAATTGAAGGTGTGGAACTGGATTAAAGCAAAGGAAACCAATATAGATGGAAAGATGATAGTGCTGGGTGGTGACTTTAATGTCATCCTGGACATAAAAGATAAAAGTAGAGGTATCAACAAAGAGACAAAAGCTATGTGGGACTTCAGAGATTTCATGAGCACTATGGCTGTTGTTGATTGTATCCCAAAGGATGGACAATTTACATGGATAAACCGAAGATTGGGATTCACGAACATTTTGGAGTTCCTAGATAGATTCCTAATTGGAGAAGGTTGGCTCAGTTAGGATTATATATTCGACTCTCATATTCTTCCTGTATCGGTGTCTGATCATTATCATGTTCTATTAGATCCGAATCTGAGTGAAAAGCTTGTCAAAGGATACTTTAAATTTGAATCTATGTGGTGGAGAAGCCTTGATTTGGCAAAAAATATCAAAAGTTGGTGGGTGAAGGATATAAGGATTGAAGGCATAGTTAGCTACC
The DNA here is from genome assembly GCA_007258455.2 of Sequoia sempervirens. NCBI lineage: Eukaryota > Viridiplantae > Streptophyta > Pinopsida > Cupressales > Cupressaceae > Sequoia > Sequoia sempervirens. The sequence goes on along the minus strand of VDFB02370557.1, from coordinate 18,825 downwards.
GATTCTCAAAAAGATTGGAAAATTTGAAAAGCAAGTTACAGTGGCGGAATAAGACGATCTTTGGTGACATCTTCAAAGAAAAAAAGCAAGTGGAAAATGATCTGGAGGTTCTAAATAAATACATCATCACTAATGGGATGTCAGAGATTGAATTTCAAATTGAAAAAGGACTTAAAGGAAAGACATACTGAACTTCTTGCTAGAGAAGAGATATATTGGTGTGATAAGGCAAGGGAGATGTGGCTACAAGCGGGTGACTCCAACACCAAATTCTTCCACAATTCGGCCAGGGCCAGAAGGAGCAGGAATATGATTGAAAAAATAGTGTGTGGCAATGGGACCACGACCTTTTACAAAGAGGACATCGAAAATGAAGCAATAACATTCTTTTGTGGCCTGCTTGGTGGTGGCATGACTACAAATTAATGTCAAGGGCACTATGGAGCTTCTATCATTTATTCCATAGTGTATTGGGGCAGCAAAAAATGAAATGTTATTCTCTCCGTTCACTTTGGAGGAGGTCAAAGCAGGTGTTTTTGGGCTTAATTACCCCGACAAGGCTCCAAGGCCGGACAACTTCACCGTCAAATTTTTCCAGAACTGTTGGCATTTCATGAGCAAGGACATACATGCGCTATTGGAGGATTTCCACTTAAAACAAAAATTTGTCAAATACATTAACAATATGGTTATTGCCCTAATCCCCAAGAGACTGGATTGCTAGACTTTTGCAGACTTCAGGCCAATAGCACTATGCAATACGATTTATAAAATATTGGTGAAAGTTTTGAAAAATAGATTAAAAAAGATCATGGGATTGGTTATCTCTGAGGAGCAAAATGGATTCACACTTGGCAAAGAAATAATTGACAACATAATCACTTTGGTGGAAACTATTCACTCCATCACATCTGAGCATATGAAAAGCATGATGATCAAGCTCGATGTCAGTAAAGCCTATGACAGAGTTTGATGGGACTTCCTGATGGATGTGATGTCCAGGTTTGGTTTTTATGCCCACTATCTTGAAATGATATAGTTTTTCATTTCCTCTCCGTGCTTTTCAATATTGGTGAATGGTTCAACGTGTGGGTTTTTCAAAGCTACTAACAGTCTTCATCAAGGGGACCCATTGTCGCCCTTCTTGTTTGTAATAATGGCTAAGGCTATGAGCCGACACTTTAAGAGGTTAAGGGATGACAAAATCTGGAAATGAATAACAATGGTAGAAGACCTTGATCCTATTACTCATTCCCAGTTCGTCGATGACACAATGCTTTTCAGTGAGGCAACAGTTAAAGAAGTAGAGGTAATAAACAATGCCCTAGTTGTATACATGACAGTGTTAGGCCAAATTCTAAATAGAGACAAATCATAAATAATCTTCTTCAACACAAAAGGTGTCATGAAGTGGAAGATAACGAGCATCCTAGGATTTTCTATTGGCTCTCTTCCTTCTAAGCACTTAGGTGCACCTCTTTTTCAGGGAGCCTGTAGAACAGATCATTGGGTTGAGACAATTGAAAAATGTAGATCCAAGGTGGAATGTGGAAAGGCAAGTGGCTCTCCTTGGCCGGCCACACTATTATGATAAAGTATGTACTCTCGATGGTTCCTATTTAAGTTATGTCCTATTTTGGAATGACGAACAATGCCATAGGCGACATAGAGGGATTCATGAAGTAGTTTCTATGGGAAGGGGATAAAGATGGTAAACGCATTACACTAATTAGTTGGAATATTTCCTACCAGAGTAAACAAGAGGGAGGAGCCGGCCTAAGAAAGATGGAGCTTCAAAATTGTGCTTTAGGAGCAAAAATTTGTTGGAAAGTTTACCAAAACCCCAACAGGTAATGGTGCAAATTGGTAAGGAAAAAGTATTTAGACAACGATATGCCTAAGCACATATTCACAATGGAAAACTCTAGCAGTGGCTCACCTGTGTGGAAATTCTTGTGGAGTTGTAGGGAGATTATTAATAATCACATCTTCTAGAGGCTAGAGAATGGGCTTAAGGTGGACTTCTAGAAGGATTCATGGAACGGGTTCTCAGCTCTCTTAGACACTTTCCAAGATAGATCCTGGATGGATAAAGTAACAAGTGCTAAAGGAAGCTAGGTGATACAATACGCTCGCAAAACCAATGTTGGTTGGTACTCAATGAGTGATTGGATAAATGATGAAGACTTTGGAATCTCTAATGAAGATAAAGAGTCCTTATTGACTTTACTATCTCCTCATCGTGTGTGGTTGTCTGGGGATGAGGATGAAGTCATTTGGACAGGTGCTAAGTTTGGGATGTACTATGTTCGGTTAGGATATCAACTGTTGTGCACTCGTCAGAATGATATTGAATGGTCGGCAAGACTGTGCTAAATCCATGTAAATAGGTATATGGATTTCAAGCCTTAAAAATAGGGATATGGAATATCTTTAAAATCTTTATAGATTTGGGCTTCATGTTTCAAATATCTTTTATAAACCTTTTACAATCTTAAAGCCCTTTTAAAATATTTATGCATTTTGTTTTAAAGGGTTTGGCTCATATATTTTGGGCTTAATTTCTAATTTAAATAAGATAAATACCCTCAACTGCTTATGCCATGTCACCTTGTCTTGCCATGTTAGCAACAATGTTGACTGTACCTGTTGATTGTATATGCTGACTGTACAGGTCAACCTACCCTTTTGGAAACTTTGACCAACTCTATCTAGCTCATACAGGCTATGTTTGACGCGATTCAAAAGGTGTCAGAACCGTATTGACGATCCCTTCAATTTGAGACTACTTTTTCCTGATTTGGAGATGATCTATTTTTTAGCCTTGCATTAGCACCTAATTTGCCTATTTGACCAAACATTTGACTGGGCATAAGTTCTATGTATGGACTCCTTTTGAGCCCATTCAATTTGTGTCAGGATTGTGTCAGTGAGTTCTTTCCGATGATGCTAATTCGATTGAATTTTGAGACTATGAATTTTTTGGTCTTCTAGATCCTCCTAGATCATTCCTACCAATTGAGAAGCTTTTGGACCTTCAAAAGTTTTTTTTTACATAGAATTTAAGTGAGGGAATTGTTGCCTCACTTTCCTAGTATCATTTGTCCACCTTGCTGAAATTTTGAACATTTGACCCATCACAAACAAGATGAAAAATAAGATAACATTGTTGATACAATCAATTGTATTCTCATCAATATTCACTGTCACATCCATCATCCACATAGAACTAACTAGTAGAAGAACAAGAAACAATACTAAATAAACTGATGTGAAGGAAAATGAATCAACTTGTTGAGTCTCCTAAACAAGAACATTGTTAGAAAATGAATCATTCAAACCCTCTTTTACTACCTTTGGTTGAAGGCTTAACTGTGCTTGCAACTAATCCTCACACTATGTTGTCTGTGACATCCTATCATCTTCATGCTTAGTATCACTAGCTGTGGATGATGATGATGATAATGTGGACCAACCAGAGGATGACACATGTCCTTATGTATAGATCAAAGTGGTATCAAGGCAGTTTAATAGGAAAAATTGCAAGTGGTGAATGTTAACCAGGTTGAAATTGAATCAAGGAGAAGGCACACTTACATAGTTCAATCCTAAGATCAGAAAATGAAGGTCTGTTCCATGATAATAAAAAAATGGAAGTTGAACAAAGTCCTACGGAGCTTGATGAGAAAGCTTTCCAGAAAGAATTTATTGAAATGAAGGCTATGGTGGAAGTTCTTTTCCAAGAGAGACAAGAGGGACAAAAGAAAAAGGAACTAAAGAACGAAAAGAAGAATGAAGGTCAATCCACTTCAAAAGATGATAAAGGTAAAGGAGTAGAAGGTGGTAGTGACCCTCCTGAACCTCCATCCCCATCTTCTTCTTCATCCTCTTCATATTCTTTGTCTACTTCTTCTTCAAAGAAGAAACAACTTATATAGTCTGAAGCTAATACACCTTTGTTAAAGCTTGATGTTAAATTTGAATGGCCAACTTATAATGGAGAACTAGATGCAAAAAAAATTGATAATTGGATAAAAAAAATTGAAGTTTATTGTAGAATTCAAAAGTTTACTAAGAATTCTCAAAAAATCCAATTAGCCACTCTTTACCTAGGAGACACAACCTTAATTTGGTGGGAGAGCAAAACTCATGAAGATCTAAGCCGATATGGTAAAATTATTTCTTCTTGGTTTGAGTTTATAGCTGCATTAAAGAAACAATTATATCCATTAGGTCATATGCAAAAAATAGTAATGAATTGGCAATCATTAAAGCAAGAGAAAGGACAAAGTGTATAGGATTATACATAGGAGTTTAGGAAAAGAGATTTAATTTTTGGCATTCCATTATATACACAAGAAACTTTGTTAAAGTATATAGATGGATTACATGAAAATTTGAGGCATACAATACTTATGTTTAATCCAAATAACCTTGATGATGTTAGTGTGCAAGTCATTCATCTGGAAACAAGCTCGAGGAATAGCCATGATGGTTTCTTAATGGACTCCAATAAACACAAAGGGAGCAAGAAGGGAAGGAGAAAATGCAGCGGACAACTACTGTAAAGAAAGAGGAGGATAAGCCTTATTGCTCACATTGCAAGAAGAAAGGGAACGAAGATGCAAAGTGTTGGAAATTGCATCCTGGTCAAAAATTGAAATGGTTCAAGGATCGAAAGGGTAAGAAAAAGACCACATCTATCATGCATGATCTTGGATCAAATTTTGATGATGAAACCAAGATCACAGTTGTGGGTATAAAATGTAACATTCCTGTTGTCAATACTGGTTCCCATGCTTCTTCTATAAAATGTAATGAAGTACCTGTTGAAAGTAAGAGGAATGAATTGTTTCATATAAGGGCTATTGCAAAATAAAATAAGATTGATACACTCATAGATAGTGGATCACAAGTGAATCTAATATCTGAACAAGTTGTTAAGAAATTGGGATTAAAAAAACCTCCTCATCCTAAGCCATATCCATTGGGTTGGGTGCATGATAATGCTCGGCTACATGCGTCAAAGCAATGTAAACTCTAATTTGCAATCACATCGAAGTTTGTAGATGAGGTAGAGTTAGATGTAATTCTGCTGACATCTATGGGATGGTTCTAGGTAGTCCTTACTTGTATGACAAAAAATCCATTTTCTACAGGGGACATAACAAGTACCATTTGTTTAAGGATGGAATTGAATATATTGTAAAATCTCATCACATGAAGAATGATAGATCTGTTGTAAAAACAAGGCATATGAAGATTATTGTAAATGTAAGAAATGTTTTAACTCTCATATTTATAACAACTAATGATACTAATCATGAAGATGATAGGGTGTCACAAACAACACAGTGTGAGGATCAGTTGCAAGCATGGTTAAGCCTTCAACCAAAGATGGTAAAAGAGGGTTTGAATGATTCATTTTCTAACAATGTTCTTGTTCAGGAGATTCAACAAGTTGATTCATTTTCCTTCACATCAATTTATTCAGCACCGTTGCTTGTTCTTCTACTAGTTAGTTCTATGTGGATGATGGATGTGAGAGTGAATATTGATGATAATACAGTTGATCATATCAGCAATGTTATCTTATTTTTCATCTTGTTTGTGATAGGCCAGATGTTCAGAATTCTAGCAGGGTGGACAAATGATACTTGGCAAGTGAGGAAACAATTCCCTCACTTAAATTCTATGTAAAAAAATACTTTTGGAGGTCCAAAAGCTTCTCAATTGAGAGGAATGATCCAAGAGGATCTAGAAGACAAAAAAATTCACAATCTCAAAATTCAACCGAATCAGCATCATCAAAAAGAACTCACTGACATGATCCTAATGCAACTTGAATAGGCTCAAAAGGAGTCTGTACGTAGAAGTTATGCTCAGTCAAAGGTTCGGTCAAATAAGCGAATCAGGTGCCGATGCAAGGCTGAAAAATAGATCATCTCCAAATTAGGTAAAAGTAGTCTCAGATTGAAGGGCTTGTCAATACGGTTTTGACACCTTTTGAATCGCGTCAAACGAAGTTCGTATGACCAAGATAGAGCTAGTCAAGGTTTCCAAAAGGGTAGGTTGACCTATACAGTCAACATATACAATCAACAAGTACAGTCAACATTGTTGCTAACATGGCAAGACAAGGTGATGTGGCATAAGTAGTTGAGGGTATTTATCTTATTTAAATTAGAAATTAAGCCCAAAATATATGAGCCAAACCCTTTAAAACAAAATGCATAAATATTTTAAAAGGGCTTTAAGATTGTAAAAGGTTTATAAAAGATATTTGAAACATGAAGCCCAAATCTATAAAGATTTTAAAAGAGGCAAATATCATAAAATATAAAATCCCAAATATTAAAGGATTTAAATGTAATTTTAATGGGATTATTAAAAGATAATCCATATCCCTATTTTTAAGGCTTGAAATCCATATCCCTATTTACATGGATTATTAAAAGATAATCCATATCCCTATTTACATATTAAGATTTGCGAGAATATCCTAAGGGGTTTTTAGGATAATTTTAAAGGTGTTTATCAAATTGAAATGATATTGTACGAGAATATTGTAAAGCCTGAAAATATAAGAGCTATTTATTTTAACGGGTGTATTATTTTTAGGGGATTTATTTTTGTAAATGGGAGATTGGGATAATTTGAAAATCATATGGTTTTAAACCATATTAGGCAAAATAAAATGTATAAAAAGGGGAAGATTTTGGCCTTTCAGGGACATTGGAAATTATTGTGAAATGTGGAGAATCCTTTTGGAGAGAATAATAGGCTTATTGGAATTAGGCAAAGGAGGAGATTATTGTATACACGAAGACATTTGTAGTGTCTTCAGATGTTGAGAGAGATTGTGAGAGGTTTTTATGCAGGTTTTTGGATGTGTTTTTGATGTAACAAAGAAAATTCAAGTTTGGCATCATTAATGAAAGCGGTCCATCATTGAGAAGCAGACCCAGAGACGTAGTTCTGATTGGACGAACTCCGTTATCAAGCTCGTGTTCCTCTCTTGCTTTTGTCTTATTCTTCTTCTCTCTCCTGCCTTTCATTTTTTATTTGTTTTCTAATTACAACACTTTAGTAATTACTTAATTTCATCAAATTATATAAACATGAACCTAGTTTGTAATTTCAACGGTTAAACAACATAGTCACACAATTCTATTGGATCAAGATTAACTGTAATTTAAGTTAATTGTAAACCTCTAATTACATATCAATGCTAGAACGTTGGGCTAATACCAAAGTTCGGGGCTTTTCTGTGGACCGCATTGCATAAGCGCATTCTGATTGATGATAGGTTGGTCGTGATCGATATACTCGAGCCTAGTTGTTGCTCGCTATGTAACAAAGAAGTTGAAACTGCCAATCACTTGCTCCTATTGTGTGAATTTGCCTCAAGATGTTGGAACTGGCTCATGTCTTCTCTTGGTTGGTCAGTTCCTCGACCATTGGACTTAATGGAGTTCATCTATAGTTGGTCGAATGGCAATGCGAAATCCAACTGGGCGAATGTTTGGATCGCAACTCCATCAATGGTCGTATGGCACATTTGGAAGGAGAGGAATCATAGAAGATTTAGAGAGTCAAGCCTTCTAGTGGAAAGTGTAATCAGAAAGATTGAGGAAGGCATTTGTGAGGTGGAGAATTCCAACTAGTGTAGGTCTAAAGACACGAGGAATACAAAATGGGACAATCACATTCAAAAAGAATGGCCCACCTTAAAGACACCTAATATTGTCCTGAATATAAGTAGGAAGTTGAGGCCAGATGCAAGATGGGTACCACTACGTAAAGAAAATGTCAAGCTCAATTTTGACAGCGCATCGAAAGGAAATTCGGGGGTGGTTGGTATTGGGTGTGTAATCCAAAACTAGCAAGGATTTTGCATCTGGGCATTAAATGACAGTTGGTGTAGCTACCAATAATGAAGCCGAGTTTGTGGCTCTTGCACGGGGGTTATGCCTGTGCGTGGAAAGGGGATATAAGGAAATAGAAATTGAGGGCGACTCTTTGATTTGCGTCAATACTATGTCCAAAAGGATGATCCAAAATTGGAAACTGAAAGGTGCTTTGAGTCTAATCGGTCAACTACTAGAGAAATTGGATGCATTCTCAATCAACCATGTCTATTGAGAGGCCAACACATCTATAGACTATATGGAAAACTTGGGGGTGACTTTGCAGATGTGTTCGTCTGAGGCTATCTTTGATGTTGACTCAATTTTGGATGGGCTATGAGAACATATTCGTTCTGAATCGCATAATATTCTCATTATGTAAGAATGAAATGTTTTTCTCTATACCGTTGATGTCGTATGGCGGATGTAATCTTATTTTTAGATCAATAGAGGGAGCTACCCCCTTAGGTAGTACTTACCAACAAAAAAAATAAAAATTAATTAATTAGCTAATAATTAAATATTAATTAATTAGCTCATAAATTAAATATTAATTAATTAGCTCATAAATTAAATATTAATTAATTAGCTCATAAATTAAATATTAATTAATTAGCTCATAAATTAAATATTAATTAATAGCTAATAAATGATTACTCTAACAAACCCCTGCTTAAGTGTAACTTAGGGAGTAGCTAGAAAACTCTAAAAGTGAATGTATAAGAAGAAAAGAAAGCATGAATGGGTCTTGGGAACAAGGCTTGATGAGGTACCCATGTACAGACAATCTAATCTTTCATAACTGAAGAAAAGGATCAAACTTCATGCAAAAAACTCCTCTTGAAAAGAGAGAAAGGTGAATGAAGGAATAAGAAGCATCCAAACCAATGTACCAAAAAGAATAAGGTTCCCATGAAGAACATCTCTGAAGCATGAAGAAGTTGTAGACAATTGTTGAAAGATGACTACTATAGTGCTACAATGAAGAATCTCCTCTGAAATAGATGATGATAAGGATCAAGAAGACAAGAATCTGCATGAGTGCCCCTAAAAACACTAATTGAGAAATGATTAGATGGAAAACAAAGGAAAACATCTAGTAGACGAAGATACAAATAGCACATGACTTTACATGAGTTCAACCCCAACAAAACTACTCAACCATGCAAAATGCAATTCAAAAATATAGGTACCAATAGCTTGGAGAGCATTGATCAAGTGAAAATAGAAGGTCACCTCCAGAAATAGGAATAAAAGAGTGTCTATATGGTAAGTTCTCCATCTCACCTAAATGCATGATTAACTAATCGCTACATCCGCCTAGTACATAGGAGCAAAAATTAGATACATAGATCACTCCAATGTGAAACCAAGGAAGAATTAGCACCAATAGTAGAAACCCCCCATAATGTTGATGAGGGAGAGGAAAGATAGGTCCACTGAAATGATGTGTCACCAAGTAGTGCATGAAGGAGAAGAAACATCTAAATGTGCACAAAAGAGTACCTGCAACTAAAAAAAGATGGGCAAACCAAGGCACACACATGAAGTAAGAATCACAAGGATTCAATGTCATCATGGAGGGACACTCACTTTACAAAGGTGTGATGACAAAAAAATGCACTACACAACTCCTCCTAACACTTCATAACATAGTGCGAGTACAAAAATGCATAACAAGGTGTGCAAAATCCCCAAGAAAGAGATACTAGAGTGGCACTTTTTCTTAGTACAACTATAAAAGAGAAAATTCTTAGAAAATATGTCTACAATTCCCAAGGAGAAAAAAATCTAGAAATACATGTAGAATAGGGGTAAGCGCAAAAAATATGGGGGACCAAAAAGGGGTATTAAGTGACCACTTTTTTCCTAAATAAGGAAATACTAACCTTGGATGAGAAATTGAAGATAGTTACACTCAAAATATGAAGATGCAACAAAAACAAAAGTTGTAGTGCTCTGAATCTACTTTCTAAACTACTATTTAAAAAAAAAATGGTAGAGATTAAGGGGTTAAAAAAGGGGGCCATACAAATCGGTCCTATTTTTTTCAAAACAAAACATAGCATAACATCTAGTGTGCTCCCCTAAAATGCTTTAAACTTTTTTTCAATATTTTAAAAATTACTTTAGTAAGAAATTAGCTAACACCATGTAGTTTATCTCTAAATTTTTAACTATTATTTTAATGAATATATGATTTTTTTACTAATTTTTAAATTGGAAAAAATTATGAAAAATATAAAATTGAGCGCGCTCCTCCGTAACAATGTTAAAAACTGATCGAAAATATATTTTTTTAATATGTGTAAAATGGAGTCTATTTTCTAAATAAGTAATTTATTTGAAATTTTGATGAATGGTTAAACAGGAAAGTAAAAAATACAACACATTAAATTTTGAAAAAAAACTTGGATACACTAACAAAAGAAATTAAAGATGAAAACATTAACATACTCAAAACATAAAAAAAATTACATAGTTAGATAGCTAAGAGAGCTTGACATTACCAATAATCATCATGTCAAATTTCAATAATCAGGAGGTCAAATTTTAGTAATCACAAGGTTGTATCATCTTTCTCTCTCTATCTCACTCATTGTTTATCTCTTATGCTCTAGGCCTCTCTCTCTCACTATCTCCATCCCTTTATCTGACTATCTCTCCCTTGATCTCAGGAACTACCTCTCTACCTATTCATCCTTCTCTCTCTCTTCCTCTCATTCTCTCTTGAAGGTGGAGCCCAAGATCACCATTTGCGAGATAGACCTTCACCGAAGAACGAGAGAAGCACACATAGGCTATTTCACCAGAAGGAGGAAAAATATGAGATAATTAATTTACATATTGTATAGGCTTTTAAATCCATGAGAAAGGCGTCGGTTGGAAAAACTACCCAGTACGAGAAAAAACTAATCAAAATAATTTTCCCTAAGATAAAACTTAAATACTCTAACACCCCCCCTTAAGTGCAACTTAGGGAGAATGAAGATGCAAAAATGCAAAAAAGCAATATGTGTCCCAGCTACACAACCATGTTAGGTACCCATTTACAATGCAATCTCTCACAATTGGAGAAAAGGAGAAAAACCCAGTGGGAAAAAATCCCTCTCCAAAAAAGAGAAAAAAAAATTAAAAAAATGATGCATGGATGGAGGACTCAATCACACCCCAAGGACTACATACATAATATATACACAATCAATGCCCCCCCCATAAGAGGGAAAGAGAGAGACTATATAGCCCCCCCATGATGTGTAATCACCTGCAAAAATGGTAAGTGCCTAAAGACAAAACACGATCTAGTGTCGACAAACAATTTGTCTCCCTTTCGAAAGAAACAAAAACAAATACAAATGTAGGTATGCTTCCCATTCCGGATAGGAATTGAAAGAAAGAAGAAAGAAAATGTATGATAATGTCTCTAGAATCTGCTCATGTGTCGCCAAGACCTTGGAAGATGATGCCACGAACCAATCAAGAACATGTCCAATAACAATAGATGGTGAAAAACAAGGTACCACTATAAACTAATGTTGAACAATATCTAGATACTGAAATGGGGTGACAATAGTTGTACCACAACTATCATCAAATAGGAGGGATGTACCCTCAAATGTGTCTTCCAAGTCAGAAATGTGAGATTCCACGAACAATGAACCAATGTCTAAAAAATAAGAGTCCCAATCAGGAAGACAATGAGATACTGGTTGTGATGAATCACTGGACGTGCTCAATGAATCATCAACAAAAAATGAATGGTCTTGCAGAACATGAATGATGGGAGCCTCAATCAATGACTCTACACAATGAATCATTGAAGGTGAAGGTACATCAACTGTCTCTAATGGAGAAGAAGGAGCATCTAAAGAACCCTCATCATATTCATTTGAAGACTAAAAGTATAGCAAAACTTCAAACTCTTGTATAGTAGCATGATCATAGGGTATCTTGGCTGAAAAATGAAGAGGCACAAGACAATCTAAAATAGGATCATTTGGGAATAGCGGGGTATCAGGATCTCCATGTATCTCCCAAATTTTAGTCCAAAGAATATAAGGACACCAAAATGATCAATAACATCCAAGGTGGCATCATCAATATGCATTGCAATAACTCCTAGGACATGATCCCTTTTGCAATTCCATGCAACTTTCTTACTATCAATACCAGGAATAGGAACTAGATTATACAAATGCGGCAACAAATGTTCAAAGCCATCTAAGATGTTTTATGATACCATCTCTCCATTATTTATAGTTTCCCTTTTTCAACATAATCACAACAAGATGAAATGAAAACCCCATAATCAACTATGACAAAACTTCAAAAAAACAAAGACAATAACCTTCAACAACAATTAGAAACTCCCAAATACTGCAAAAGAAGCCTTCCTCAAATACTTCAGGAAGCAATAATGCAAAAGATGGCTGAGAATCAAGCAACTCTAAAAAAAACACATCAACACCAATATTGAACTTCAACAAATTAAAATCACCACCAAATAAGAAAATATGAGAGAAATTCCTCAACCACTGCAAAGGTGAAAAAAATACCTTTCCGTTGATATGTGGTTTGCAAAAAATGGCCTTCATTTGCAAAAGATATGCAAAAATGAAAAAAGGCCTATAGAGGCACTTTCAATGCACCAAGGGGCTTAATTCAAGTCGCCCATGTGACCACATTGAGCATGGGGAAAAAAAAATTGTGCCAAACACCAAGCAAACTCCACCAAGGCACTAAGCCTTCACAACCAAAAGACTATCCACTGCCTCCAAAGTTCTAGAACTTCGCATGAACAATGCAAGCATGGGATATATGAAAACCAATCAGCACATCTTTGGGCTCAATGTGGGATTAATGTCCCAAAAAAACTTCAAACCACTTTAAAACTGGGGCCCACACCAATCGGTTGCACAACAAAACCATAAATATTTATTTGTAAATTTTATAAATGTATAAAGTTTGATTGAAAATCACGCCTATTGTGGTTGAATCGTTCCCCAAATGATAGATTCATGCCGCATCAACAAAAAATGGTTGCTTCCAATCGACAAGGAAATGGAACTCCACTCAACAAATTTGCAGCAATAGCATAAAATCATCTTCTAGCAACATACAAAAGAGATCAATCCTCTCCACAGAAGAAAATACATGCCTCTCAACAACAGTGGCTAGATATACATTTCTTTTCAAATCGCTACCTCGAGTGCACTGAGATCACGCCACCAAAAAGAGATTGGGTTCCTTTCAAACTAAAAATTTCAGCCTCTAGGAATCACTGCCTCCAATGATTTGAAATGTTGCCTCTTTCAATGGCAGTCTCAGCAAGAACCGGCCCTCTTATTTCAAATCACCTCACCTTCTCACTGCAAGAAAAAATGTGCTCCAATGCAAATCGTGGCAGGGTCTTCAAAATCACAGCTACAAAGGGATAGTCACAAGGGACCTATGCTGGTGAAAATGCCACAAGGGGCGGCTGAAAATGACTGCCTCTTTACAGAGGCATTTGATGACAGAGATATACCCAAATAAGTGGAGATATCATCCAATATACTACAATTCGGCCTCTATTGAAAACACGGCCTCCACAAATAAAAAAGAATCATCTCTCCAAATTACCAAGCCTTCTAAACAATAGGAATCATGCCTAGCATAGCAAAAAAAATTGGGCCTCTCAAAAGTAGAAAAACGCCCTTCAATAGGAGAGATTGTAGCCTCTTCAAGTTTCAATGCCTTCCCTAATGGTTTATGCAAGCTTTCCAAATAAGATCGGGTCTCTTCACTGGTGTAATGTGCTGCCACACAAGGAAATTGAGCCCAACACAAAGGAAAATGACTAGCAAAAAAAAAACCTTTCAGGAAAATGAATGCCAACAACAATAAGAATTGGCCTCTAGACTTTTACTGCAGCCCTCCTCAATTTTAAATCATTCCCAGCAAAATTTAGAAATAAGAAATTTTGAAATTTTGAAATTTTCAAATGCCGAGACAAATCGATCTCAAAACTCTCTCTAGCAAAAACTCTCACAGGAAGGGTTGCAAAACAGTTTGCTCTAATACGATGAAGGTGGAGCCCAAGATCACCATTTACAAGATAGACCTTCACCAAAGAACAAGAGAAGCACACATAGGCTATTTCACCAGAAGGAGGAAAAATATGAGATAATTAATTTACATACTATACAGGCTTTTAAAGCCATGAGAAAGGTGTCGGGTGGAAAAACTACCCAGTACGGGAAAAAACTAATCAAAATAATTTTCCCTAAGATAAAACTTAAATACTCTAACATCTCTATCTCTCTCTCCTTACCCCCCTCTCTCTCTAATTCTCTTTATCTCACTTATCTCTCTCTCCCTCTCTCCCCCTCCCTCTCTCCCTCTCCTTCCCTCTATACTTCTCTTTATCTCCCCACCTCTCTCTCCCCTCCCCTCTCTATTTCTATCTCACCTCTCTCTATCTCCCTACCTCTCACCCCCTTCTCTACTCTCTCTCTTTCTTTGTTTCTCTCTATCTCACCTCTCTAACCTATCTCTCTCACCTCTCTCTCTCACCTCCCTCTCTCCCTCCCTCTCCTTCCCTCTCTCCTATCTATCTTCCCATTCCCTCTCTCTACCTACCTCTCTATCCATCAATCTCTCTCTATACACCTTTCTATCTCACCTCTCTATCCCTCCTTTCCTTTCTCTCCCTCCCTCCTTCTATCTCTACTTCTCTATATCTCTCCTCTCCCTCTCTCTACCTACCTCTCCTCTCTCTTTCTCTCACACACCTCTCTCCCTCCCTCCCCCCTCTTTCTCTCTCACTCCCTACTCTCTCTACTTCTCTCTATCTCACCATTCTCTCTCCCTTTCTCTTTGTCACTACCTCCCCCCTCCTATCTCTCTCCCCCTCTCTACTTCTCCCTCCCCCCTCTCTTTCTCCCTCCCCCCATCTCTTTCTCCAAACCTCCCTCCTTCCCTCCCTCTATCTCACCTATTGCTCTATATCTCTCCCTCCCTCCTTATCTCTATCTTTCTTGTTCTCTCCTTCCCTCTCTACTTCTCTCCATCTCACCACTCTCCATCTCTCTCCCTCCTTCCTGCTCCACTTCTGTCCATCTCACCTACCCCCTCTCTCTCAAATTCTCTCTATCTCGCCTCTCTTTCCCTCTCTCCTCCCCTACTTCTATGTCTCTCCCTCCCTCCCTCCCTCCATCATTCCCTCTCTAATTCTCTATATCTCTCCTCTCTATCTCTCTCCATATCTACTTCTCTCTATATCCACTCTTCATCCCTCCATCTATCTTTCTTTCTTCATGTAGGAAGAGTTAATTATAGAGAGAGATAGTGAGTGAGAGAGATGGGGAGATAGAGAGTAGATATAGAGAAGCAGAGATAGGTGAGATAGAGAGAAGTGGAGAGGAAAGGGGAGAGAGACCTGGGAGAGGGAGAAGTAGGGAGGGAGAGAGAGGTGAGATAGACAGGAGTAGAGTGGGAAGGAGAGAGGGGGGAGGAGGGATAGAGAGAGAGTTGAGATAGATATAAGTCGAGAGAGACAGAAAGTCAAATAAAGGGATAGAAATAGTGAGAGTTCTAGAGTGTAAGGGATAAAAAAATGAGTGAGATAGAGAGAGAGAGAGAGAAAGATGATACAACTTGTTGATTACTAAAATTTAACTACCTTATAAATTATAAGATCTTCCAAAAACTAGAATTTTCATTATAACTCTTAGAGATCCGAAACCACTCTTAAACATCCTAAGACTATATACATGAAATATAACTTAAAGTGTAAGAAATTAAATGCCCATATAGAAATTTGTCAACTTATACTTTCACTAAAAGAGAAGGAGAAGGAGAAAGAGAAAAAAGAAAGAAAGAAAGAAAATATAATGCGAACACGTTATAACACACTCACATTTTGTGAAAGCATTCAAATAACACGTGTGAATTATGTGTAAACCAACCCATAATATGAGCACATTTCATTATAACATGCTCACATTTTCTCTTTTTTGGGACCAAAAAGTAGAGTGGCCACTTTTTGGTCCCCCATCTTTTTGCACTTACCCATAGCCAAAAAAAAGTCATCCCACATAAACATAAAATTTTTAGAAGCCAAAACATCCAAATAATTCACCTGAATGTGAAAACAAAAAAAATTGAATAAAATGTACTTGGAGACAAAATTGGAAAAAGTGCATGGATAACTCTGAAGAGCCCTAGAAGACCTTTTCAATGCTGCAAGAATCACAAAAAACAAAGAAATAGGTCAAATTTTGTGATCTTGAAAGTGAAAATAACACATCTGAATTGAACAAAAAATAAAATGAACCACCAAAAAAATTTGATGATGAGACCCAAACCACTAGAAAGTAGGTCAAACTAAATTTTTGACAATATCTTGTTTGCATGATTTGACATCATATGCCCAAGTTATGGCCAATTTTTTTTTAAAAAAACTGCTATCTTAGGACAAATGGGGGCTAGGAGGGGGGCAAAGGTTTGGCTGTATGAATAACATCATGTTGAAATTAGCATGATGTCAACAAAATATTATTGGAATATTCCCTTCATCGACAAAAAAAATTGAGTGCCAAAAAATAAAAAAGTTGCAGAATATTCCAAAAAGATGTTGGCTGAAATATACTCAAACCACTCAAAATATTCTTCATAGATGTCATTGTCTTCAAAATTAGCGATCATACCAGTCAACCCGAAATATTCCATGAGCTACTAGAAGTCATGAAATCGAAAGGATTTATATCAACAATGACTTGAATGGCCACTAGGTGGCAGATAGTGGTTGGAAAATTTATGAGTGTCCCATTGCCTAGGTATGGGCTCGCAAGGCCTGTTGTGGCAAGTACCTTGCGAGTACCAAAAAGTACATGCCAAAGATCAAATAGCATATGAGAACACCTTAGACGCACGAGAGTTGCAAACAATAATTTGTTGTTTCCTCAAATAGAAAAACTTATAGAATTGAATAATACAAAGGAGAATGTTATAAGAGCAAACCCTAAATGAGAAAGGTATTAGATCATGAAAAGTGTCATCCTATGTGATGAGACATAATGATCTAATAATAGCTCAATCTAATAAAATAAAAACCACTCCCAAGTTTAGCTTAAGTGCATAAAGTGAAATTAGCCTATTAGCTAATAAATTATTACTCTAAGAATTATGATGTGGATTGTTGACTTGCTAGTGTCTTTAGTTGATCTATGGACATGATTGATTCTTATTATAAAATAGTATTATCTATATGGTTAATTTTTGGTTAGATGATTTTATTTTAATGTGAATTCTTATGTGTGGAATAAATTACAATTCAATGGTTATGGTTAGATTACATATGTGGTGAAAATAATGATCTTATATATATATATCTTATCAAATAAGGATCAATTGAGGAATGAAATGTTTCTATAAAGATCTTGATGGAGTTATAGATAATAGTTGTTTAATTAATTGTATGTCAAATTTGAATGCATTTTATTACTCTATGCTTCAGCTATGACTACTAATATACAAAACCAACAATTATGTCTAAGTGCATAGGACTATTGCCAATGGGAATCAAGATTACATGGTAAACCTAATTGTGTTCAACTAGTTAATAAGCTTACCCTAGTTCATATGGAGGAACTAAGGTCACACATGATGTGGATTTTTACATTATATTGTGAATGTGTTTCTTAAGTGATTTGAAAATTATGGTAATTTCTTATGTAAAATAATTTTGTATTATTTTAGTTGTGTTAAAAGATTATGTGTTGAGAAGATTGGTCAATTAAGTGGTTTTTTTTGGAGTTTTCTTTCTTGGGATTTTAAAGTGGTTTAAAGTGAGTATTTGATGAGGGCTACACCACCCAAAATCCACACAACTCAAAAATAGATATAAACACAGAAGATGTAAGACAAAAAATAACTCACTTTCAATTACTTTTAGAAAATGAAATTACAGATTCATAAATTACAATGCTACAACCACACGGGCTTGATTCATTACAACAACATCAACTCTAAAAAGAAAATCAATTATTTGGAGCCACACTCTACACTAACAGAGCCACCATAAAACCTCCACTGAACCCTTTTTATTTTACACCAATAATTGCCATAGAATGTTCTAGAAAGTATAACTTTCCCTTTTGTTTTGGTGCCAAAAGTCCAGTCATTTGATTTTTCGCCTAGAAAGATATTTTAATGAAATTCAATTTTTAGTGGGGTAGCTTCCCAAAGCCATAACTTTTGACTCAGATGTTCAATTTTTATTATAATATATCGTTGGAAAGCTGTCAAAGAGATCTACAACATTGAAATCATTTGAAGATTATTTCGTCCATTTTTTGAGCTTTTTAGGGGCTTCTAAGGTTTTAAAATTTAAATTTGAAGCTACATTAGAGAAATTTCTCTTGACAAAAACTTTAATATCTTCCAAATGGTACAAGGTATTAATTCTTTTTCCACCAAAAATATTTTCTAGTTTTGCTCCTTGGGGTAAATTTTCAGGACCATACGAGCCCGTTTAGGCCAAATTACTAAAAATAGTAAGTGATCATTTTTCACCTTTTCTAACTTATGTCTATCTTACACCCTTTAAGTGCCATCATGGGACTCAAAACAACTAAATAAAATAAGGAAAAATATTTTTTTTTGGTGATGCAAGATTGCCCCTACACCACTGGATGCTCCTGCATTAGTATTGTTATTCCTTTTAGTTAATTTTAAGATCCTAGATTATATTACTATGGGTTAAGGTCATTTTTGAGTGTAGAAATTCTTATAAAACTATTTTATAACTTTCTAAAATTATCATTTTCAAATGGTGATTAAATTAAAAGGAGGTTAGGATAACTTTCTAAAATTATCATTTTCAAATGGTGATTAAATTAAAAGGAGGTTAGGATGCGGTTGGGTGATATAT
>VDFB02370556.1:0-10619 GCA_007258455.2 Sequoia sempervirens | reverse complement strand
TATATATTTTAGTAACAACTTTTGTCCATGAATGGAGTAATTGCTTTCATTAAAATATATGAAAAATTGTATTCACAAATTTATTGCTAGATAGAATCATATTTAAAATCTTTTTCTGCCCTTGTTATTATAAGGTAATAACAAATTAGTGTCTGTCAAATTATATTTAATTACTTTGGAGAAAACATTGTAAGGTTATATGACTCTTAACCTTCGATAGGCACCAATTGGATTGAAACTTCATTTATAAATCTCAAAACAAAGTCATAAAATGGCAAGTATATTGCTAATTATTTTACATCTCATACTAGGTTTCCTTGAATATGTGTAAAGATAAAAAAAATTGTTATAATTTTGTTGTAAGTGTATTGAGAGATAATCTACTAAATATCACTATTCATTCTGTTGTAAATTTACAAATGATATCATTAAGAAAACCCATCTAAATTTTGCAAAATCTAAAATACAAAGAAAATTATTTTAATTGTTCAATTTCCTAATAGCCTTAAGCATAAGGCATGGCTAATCTTTAAAACTTACTGAAAAATCAGTTGGAAACACTAACAACTCCAAGTTCTACGAATAAACTCCAAGCTCTATGAATAAGCTCCACGCTCCCCATTGAATCTACACATTTTACAGTTTGAAATTTATGCCACTTTCATAAATGTGTAGCTTGGCACTGGATAGCAGCTGCCTGAGAACTGTCATTTGTATTAATACTAGCAAATCTTAAATTTCATTGAACGATGATAGAAACAAAGGGTACGTACCTTAGATATTAATTTCTTACACCCATATATACGATGAGTTTATTCGGTATGATGGATACCGGCTCATGCCCGTGATCAACACTATTCACTGTCCTCACCGTTCGTTTGAATTTTCACCAAATTTATCGATTGAAGGTAACCCTGGCGGATTCTTGCGCTTGACACGCTCATTCAAATCTGTGCAAGCCGCAGGAAATACTGGAAAGAGTAGAGGCTGGAATCTAGAAGCAGTTATCTTTTGAGGTAAAGACCGTTAGTCAGAAGCTATGCTTGCCGACAAATTAGATACTGTAGATAACTGATAACCAGTCTAGTTATTGCGTCCGTCATCAATCCAAAGAATGCCTGGGGGGCAATAAAAATCTGTCGTTATAAATGATTTCGTCAGCGAGAATACTATTTAATCCCATTAGAAGGGAAGACTCAAATATTTTACTCAATGACAATCAGACATTAGCAATGATTGGGGCCACCATTTTGCAGCAACACTTTGTCCCTATAACCATATAATGTATTCCTCCTGCTACTTCTTAAATAGCACAAATTTTAAAATGAAGATTTTTCGTTTTAGGCTACCAAGACCTGCTCAACACTGGCACTACAGACAAGTTTCATCTTCCCTTCTTGTACTTGTCAAGAAGCGAGTGTCGGATTTTAAAAGGGGGAGAATAAACACAGAAATATAAACAAACTGATAGCAGTTTTTAGATCATTCGATTAAACATCATTATCGAGCAAAACAGAGCAAAACAGAGAAGAACAAAATGAAAAACAAGCAATAAACAACAACCCAGTAATTTATATTAATCAAAATTCTGCTTTCTTTTACAGAGCTTTCTAGGTTCTTTCATCATCATTCACTTCATTGCAAACTTCTGTAGTTTCTTCATTGCTCCTGAGAGCTGTATTTTTCTCCTCTTGAAAGCTATCTCCTTCTCCACTGTGCAACTACCAAAGCAACCAAAATATAAAACCTAAAAAGCATGTTCTAGAGTCTTCAGCATAAACATAAAATAATATAGTTCATTTCACCCACAAAATGTGTGAGGCTTGTGCAGTAGTTAAAGCAAATTCATTTCATGTTATTTGCAAAATCTGGCTTCTTAAATTTATTTTTAATGCTGGGACCAATTCGTGACCCAATGCAGATATAATAGCTGTATTTCATCAAAGTTGAGATATCCTGCAGATATGTAAATGATACGTAGCATGTTGATCTGACATGAGTACAGTTGGGGCATTAAATAAAGCAGGTGAGATTATATCACCAACACTCCCCCTTAATCTCAACTGCGAACATTCGTCTCAAGAAAAAAATTCTGGAGCATCCACCTTCTCAAAAGGTTCCAGCGCATCTATCTTCATTTCCAGAATTCTGTTCAAAAGTTTCGGAGCATCTTCCTTCAAGTTCCGGAGCATCCATGTTCTGATTTCAAAAATTACTTACAAATTGTTGCAGCATTTGGCTGTGCTATTTCTTTACTCATTGACAACTTCAATTGACCTTTTATGACCTCATACAACTGAGATTTTTCTGAGATCTTTTGATCTTTTATAAAATCACCTTTCTTGCATTGTTCTTGTTCTTGTATAAAAAGAATTGTGAGCTGTGTTTCTTTGTCTTCTTCTTGATCTTTTTATAACTAAGCTTCGATGCTCTTTCTTCTTCCTTACACCACATTCTTGCTTCTTGCAGAGCTGCGTTGCTCTCTTTCTATTTTTTTTGTCTGTGACTTGGATCCTCTTCACTGTTTTTACAACAATCTCCTTCTATCATGGCAGTGTCTTCAACTGATTTACAGTGACCTGCATTTCTCATTCCACTTGGCAGCAACTTCATTTTTGCTGACTTCTTTTACTGATGATATGGCATCAACAATGTGATTTTTGTGTGCTGCTACACAAAATCTATTCAACTGAATTCTATCATTTTTCTATCTTTGTTTTGTTCTCTTGAACATTCCCTCTTAGTCTTGCGCCTTTTTAAAAAAAAATTATCACCATCCGGTATTTTTGGAGCTAACTTTCTAGAGCAATGTCTTTCCGAAGCAAAACTTCTGATGCATGGCAGTTTTCTGTGTTGCTGCTGCAAACATTCCAGAGCAACTCTTCTACTGAGAGTTTCTGGAGCTTCTTCCTTTTTCCTTTTTACTGATGCTTCAACATCTAAATCCATTTTTATAATTAATTGTTTCTCCAACAGCTGCTGTTGTATCAACCTTTGAATTCTGCAATGGTAGCTTCAGCTACTTCTCTGAATTTTTGAATCTCGTTGAATATGGCCTCTTGCATATGGGACATCCAACACTCAAACTTGGAAGCTCTTGTGGCTTCTTTTTACACTTCTATGTTTTGTGTTTGCAACCATGTTTTCTGAATTTTTTAATAAAAATTGTCAAACCACTTTGAACTCTCAATAATGATGCCATTCATTTGGCATTTTTCAACTGCTGTGGCAGTTTCTCCAACTCTTGTTTCAGAACATCAACATGGAACTTTCAATATCTTCACAATCTAAAAATGTCTCATTAGACAACAATTTCTTTTCACTCAAAATATTTTTCAGCCCTTTTGAATATTCATACCTTTTATGATTGTTATCGTTTTTCAGATATGAAAATTTGTACAATCGTTTGAGCATACCTATAAGCTTCTTCCAGCTTGAACCATAGAACCATCCACAATCCATTCTTATGCAATCCGTCATTGATTCATTCTTCCAATCTTTGTTCAAACACATTTTCTCACAATGATTCTTTAATCCACATATACTACAAGGATGCAAATTCCAACACTTATCCTCATTATGACCTTTCCTGTGGCAATGTGTACACTCAACACTCTTCATTTTGTGAACAAATTTACCAACTTTTGTAGGATCATTCCCTTTTCCTGAGACATACCCGAGACCTTCATACTTTGGCCTCATTGTTGGCTCAACTGGCTATCTCATTCCTTGTCCTTTCTTTCCTAATCCTTCTCTTGTGTATCCCATTCTTTTCATAATTTTCATACCAACATTGTCATCAAAACAAATAGCATTTGTAGAATCAAATTCAGACTCATTATCATGTTCATCTTCATCAATAGAATCTTCTTGACACATGATTTCACCAAGGTTACACTTATCATTTGATTGATCAAAATTAAAATCATTTGTATCACAAGAAATATCATGTGTAAATGGCTTTGTCTTCAAACAGTCATTTTCCTGCTATAATTTTAATATCTCTTTCTTTTGAAATTTTTTTTGTTCTTCTAATTTTTCTAGATTTTGTTCCAAACCTTCAACAAGCTTCAACTTATTTTGTATTTCCTCTTTTTCTTTTTCAAAAAGTTTTAATTTCTCTTCCAATTCTATGTTTTTCTTCTTAACTTCATCCAATTCTCTACTCAAGACATCATTTTCACATATGATTTCATATTTTTCTTTTACTTTTTCTTTTATACTTGCTACCAATTATGAATTGCATTTCTTAACATTTAGTAACTCTTCTTCTAAAACATCTTTTGCAGTCACTAAATTTTCATTCTCCTTTTTAACTCTTTTTCCTACTTTTCCCATCTGTAACAAACAATTTCAACTTACCTTACTTGATTTCATTACAGAGACTTATCTTTCAATAGCTTCGAGTGTCTTTACTCTGTTTCTTCACAATTTCTTTTGACTGATAAATTCCTTCAACAACTTTAGTTGTGCTTACAATGTTAATGAAGTCTCTTCTTCTTTAACAGTTGGCTCTATTTATCTTCACAGATCTGAGATCCTCCTTCCAGTTGTTTCTTTGACTTCTATTCTTCCTCTAACAACAATCTTATCTCTTTTCTTTGATGATAAGGCTGAGAGAATAAAAACATGGGAAAAAAATAGAGTACCCCAAACTTGCTACAGCAATACAGAATTTTCATTCAACTTGACTCCTTTGCACAAATAAACAACAATAGATTTACCAGCTGCAACTCTTTTAAAAAGTATCCTCCAATATTTATTCAGGGACTTTAATAACCTTTTTCTTCCCTTCAATCTACAAACACCGATGACTTGAAACAGTAGGGTCTTTTTATCAACAGTGATAACTCTTCAAAAAGCAATCTGGGGTGACTTTCTTTCTTCACTCTTTTATCTCATGCTCCCCCTTTAGACTTTAATTTCAACAAGATCTAATATTCTTTCTTTAATAGATTTAGATCACAAAATGCATTCTTTATTTTTTATCTTCATAAGCTTCATAATCTACCTCTTTCTACCACTTTGTGTTATCTCTTCACTTCTTCCCAGCTTCTCCTAAAATATCATGGCCTTCTCCTGAGGCTTCTTATTCTATGATTTCAAAAATGGTGTGGCCTTTTCAAAGGCTGTGAACCCCTCAAACGAATTCTCCTTTTAATAACTTCACCGAAATCTCCAAGCAAGTTTTCTTGTTTTGTTTTGACTACTACAATCCTCCAACGGCTTCCTCTTAGCAACTCTCTTTAGCTTTTGTGACCTCCTTTATTTTGTGATGGCCTAACAAGACACTTTCACAAAACCCTCAGTCTTTAGTTGTAGTCACGACTCCCTTTTCTCTCTAGTCAATAGTGTCAGAAAACAATTCTTCCGTTCCTTGATTGACTACACCTCCTTTAGTAGGTACATAGAACAACAACCCATATATGTTCCAGCGCCTTCCTTTTTTATAGCCAAAAATCTTCAAGATGGCAACCTTGACGGAAATCTACAAAATGTAGCTCAACCTTCATAGAATCAGGCCGTGAGAAACTCCAACAGCATCTACAGACAATGTACCATCCTCTATTGGCCAAAAAATTGCACTTTGTGTTCACCAAGCCATATGATATTGTAAAGTTTTGGCTCTACAGATTCTCAAATCAAAGTTCACCAAAAAATTGCTTAACATAACCTCATTCCAAGACTTTTCAAATCCACATAAGCACAGATCACATAGCTTAGAGTTTTTTCAGATGACTCCTACAATCTTAATAGCTTACACAATGACTAACCATGGCTCATCACATCTTCATGATCTTCTACCATGGAGCTCTAATAAACATTTTCTCTTATAACCGTAGGATCTAATACTCCCTGGATCTTCTCATGACCCTTAGCTCTAATACCAGATGTCGTATTTTAAAAGGGGGAGAATAAAAACAACATAGAAACATAGAAATATAAACAAACTGATTTTAGATCATTCGAATAAACATCATTATAGAAAAAAATAGAGGACAACAAAATGAAAAACAAGCAATAAACAACAACCAAGTAATTTTGTAGACACGTCAAATTAGCATTATGCATATTCATCCACTCATTGAATTGATCAAACACAACAAATCCATTCATCAGGTAAATCGGGTCAATCCAAAAATTTAATCAAATATTATTTCCATTTCATCTCTCATAAATCATTCAACCTTCATCTTGCAACATCCATTTAAATCAAATCCTAAATCATATTCCATCATTTTCTGATTTAAATAAATCAAATATCAAAGTCCTAAAAGTCAACTCACCTAATCATCATTAAACTAACATAATCATCATTTATTTAATCTAATCCTGATTTAATGCTAATCTCACCCACTTGCATTCTCTAGATATCTCCACTTGCACAAATAAATCAATTTTATTGATTTATTAAAAACCCTTATTTTCCCTCAACATGGCAAGTTGATTTGTCCCTCCAACATAGCATTTATTGTTGTTTTTCTTGTCTCCCTCTCAAAATTTATTGCAAAATTTGAATTCAAATTCTCCCTCTCATGGGCACTCTTCCCAAATCTTGCACAACCATTGGCCTATCATCACTTGACAAGTGGCCTATTCTCATTGGAGGATCTTTAGTCCCACATTCACCATCTTGGCCAATCTCTCATCAAGATAATCTATAAAAGAAGGCCTTAATTCTCATTCATGGGGACACAACTTTTATGCAAGGTTACTCTCTTAAATTGAGAACTCATCTTGCTCATCATCTCCATTGCATTTACATCATCTTGAGCTTTGATTAAGGATTGGGAAAGGGTCACTAGCACATGTGACACTAATCCACTATGGAATAGGTAATTGTTGTTGTTTTCATAATGTTTGTAGTTTCATTTGGTCATGTATTGCATTTGGAAACATCTACAAGGTATTTCATAGGAGTTATTTTGATAGATTTGTGAAGTACTAACCCATGTTTGAGATGTTAGTATTTACAGATTTAAAAAGATGCTCACAATTTGGCGCTAGAAGGAGGGTTGTTCATCACTGTTTATTCTGAACTAAAAATTTATTATTGCAGTGACATGAGCATGGTTGTCTTGATAATCCAGAATTAATTTGCTGCACTGTTTATTTTGAGCTAAAAATTTATTATTGTAGTGGTATGACCATATTTGTCTTGATAATCTAGAACCAATACCATCTATTGAATCAAGCACTCCTAATGCACTTCCTCTTTTAAATAATGGCTATTTGGATTCTATATCTTTGGCCTGTTGGCTGTATTTTATTCATTCTAATATAAAACATCTCCTTTTTGTCAGTTCTTTTGATCTATTTTATTCATTCTGATATTTATCTTTGATATTCATGAACTCAAATGATAAGTCAGAGTTTGCTAAGATGAGGGAATTCAAATGGATTCTTTAGCTAAGTTTCCTTGATCGATATTGTTGACCAAATATTGCTGCTCTCTGTAGATGTTGCGCACCATGTTTATTCAAAGATCATGTCATGTGTATGTTTAGAAATTCAGTCGTTATTGCCTAGTTCAATGTGTTTGTTTCTATACATTTTGAAGGTAGCTGAATTCAATGCTTTGACTTTAAATGCTCTACAATGGAATGTCAACTTACTGTGTTGTTGCATATTAAAGCAAAATGTGTAGTCCATTGATTTTAACCCATGGTAGATATCATGTCAACTCTCTTCAAGACCATAATTTTCTTCTTATCACTGATCCACAAGTCATCTCTGAAAGTTTAGTCACCATAGACATCCATTACCTCACGTACTGCCATGACAAACATAAGTCACTTCTGAGTATTTGTTCCCTCCCTGCTTTCGCAATATGGTGTGGGTACCACTGAATGCATTTTGATGCCAACCAGCAATCAATATCCAAATCCAAGTCTGCCTGTTCAAGTAATTCTGATTTAACAAAAGTGTTTTCTTTTGTGGAAGCATCTGAGTTAATCTGCCTTTTATTCTTTGATAAATGTTCAGGCATAGAGAGGACGATGTCAGTTTGAGATACACGTTGGAAAGGGTAAAAGATACAGTTCACCCGAAAGCAAAAAGATCGTAGGCTGAGGAAATCTTTAAACGCCACTTTTAAATGTTCTTTGCGTTACCTAAAGCCAGCCAGGGCTACTAATCTCTGCTATGTGGTGCGAGTTCATGTTTGTATCAAATAGGACACATTTACCAGCAAGGCCACATACGTGTCCAAGTTTTTTGAGTCTAGTTGGTGGTTGTTGCCCAGTCGATTGATTCTTAGTTGATGGCAGTTTAGAAGGCATCTTTAAAACACTTAGGTTGTTCTTTCACGTTGTCCTTTTGCATGCATACCTATTCCTTATGTGTTTCATGGATGTCTGCACCCTGTCTCAAACACCCCATCAAATATACGTTGGTTAAAATTTTTGTAACCATTGCATTGCCAGCCCTTCAAGCTGCGTCCTACTATCATTCAAAGAGACTATTGAATCTGATGCATTTTGTTTAAAAGCAATATGCCTTATTAAAAGCGAATTATCAAAACGCCTTCTGAGAGCTGTGAATGGACAGTGAGAGGTGACTGTTGTCGTGTATAGCCTGAGAGAATAGTAAAACCTGATGATTTCTTTCATACTTTCATGTCGTAACCTGCATGTTTCTCATCCAGTAGCTACGCATTGGGAATCCCTATGAGGTCTTCTGCGTCCAGTAACATGATGATAGTAATTTGATAATATCTGGACTTTGGGTAACTTTACAAACTACTAACCTCCATCACTTCCCAATAAAGATTGGATCGATCTTCTTATGACCATATTAAATGTAGTAGGTGGATGTGAAGTATTTAGCTGACAACTATTGAGTTTAGGGTGTGTAGGCTTGGATGTTGGGCAAGTGAATTGCTACGGACTTAAATTTTGCACGAGAGACATGCTGCAACAACCCTGTGAATTATGGACAGTCTACCATTTCCTATCTTCAAGTATCTACCTATATGTTAACTTCCTGCCATTCTTGGGTGATGCATTGTTGTCTTATCATTAAAATCAGACTCTACCAACTTGAAAGGCTGCTTGTCATTCTACCTCGAGCAAATGGACCATGCTAGAAGAACAACAAGTCTGCACAATCATCACCAACCTTGAAAGCCACTTGTCATTCCACCTCAAGGTTCAGGGAATCACCACCTATGATCAACTAATCTCCAAGGCGCTTAGCATCGAAAGAGCCCTTGCAACCCAACCCATCGAATCAACGCCATATCATGAACAACAAAACAATAGCCCACCATCAAATTACAATGATAAACCTTGTACATGGGCGAGAAACAAGAACATCACTAATGATGGCATGTCGTGATGCCAAGGTGGTCATTAGTGGTCCACGCCAAAATACACCCTACACCGCAAATCCAACCACAATGCCAAAACACTCATCACACAACATATCAACCCAACAATAATCCCACCATCAATAACGTCAATGACCAAAGAGGACCACCTCAATGCAAAACATACCCCAAATGAAAATACACTACTTTGGGGGAACCACTTGAGGACATCATGAAAAAGCTAATCGATGAAAAACTCATCCAAGCTCCTACATTTGAGAATTATCAAGAACCTGATGTCAAACCTCCTTGGTACAATGAAAATCAACTATGTGAGTTCCACAAAATCAAAGGCCACACACAAACAATTGTATGAGACTCAAGAACATCATCCAAGATCTCATCGACAAAAGAATCATAAATGTGGAAGCACCTACTGGGAATCAGGATCTTAAAATCTACACGAATCCGATGCCGAATCATGGCAACAAAGGGAATAACAAGGATAAAGGAAAACGCAGTGTAAATCATGTATATGAAATATTGGTTCTCCTAAATGAAGACTACATGGTCATCACCATCAAGGTGCTCATGCTGAAGAAAGGCGTGGAGTCACCACAAGAGGTGGAAAAGTCACCATTGCAGGATCATCCCAAACAAATAGAGTCCCTGCATCAAGAGCCATTCCGTATAGCTACAATGTTGTAGACAAACTCAAAAGAATGCTAGCACACATCTCCATCATGGAGTTGTTAAAAATCTCATCAGCACATAAAAAGATCCTTAAGGAAGCATTAGCCTCATCCACTGTCCCCGCAGATCTTGATGCGGAGCAATTCCAAGCTATGGTTAGAAATATCATAACACCTAATCACAGAGGAGAACTTAGCAAGATTTTTCCCACTAACCATCTCCCAATCGCGCACTTCACTTGGAGGTCATTGTGAACAAGAGCAAAATCAAAAGGGTCTTGGTGGATGGAGGCGTAGGTTTGAACATCTGTTCTCTTAGCCTCATCAAGCAGTTGAAAATATCAGAAGATTCCATCGACAAAGGCAAGGGCATCAAAATAAGAGCATATGATGACCAAGAAAGAGTGTCTCAGGGCACTATTAAGCTCCCTATCCAAGTAGGGCCAACACTCATGGAAACCACATGTCGTCTTGGACCTCAATTTTCCATATAATATCCTCTTGGGACACCCATGGATCCATGCAATGAAAGCCATAGCATCAACCTTCCACCAATGTGTGAAATTCACACATAATGGACAAGAGGTTATCGTCCATGGAGATCCCGAACCGTTTTC
>VDFB02370553.1:0-23497 GCA_007258455.2 Sequoia sempervirens | reverse complement strand
AAAGATTGAAAGTGCAATTTTTGAAGTCATTAATTCCAATGTTCAGGAACTTAAAGATGTAAGTTCCCCCTTTTCAAATTGGGATAACTCCATCCTACAAATTTGGAACCAGATTAAATTACCTGTCCCTGGTAGTTCTTTACAATCAAAATTGGTAAAAGTGGATAGAAAACAGATAAAGTGGAAAGCTCCTCAAAATGACTTTTTTAAATTAAACTTTGATGGTGCATCGAAAGGAAATCCAGGAGAGTCAGGTGCAAGGATTTGTGTTTGTGATTCTCAATGCAGAATTTTGATTTTGAGATCCAAGTATCTTCATAAGGGATCAAACAACTTAGCTGAAGCTAAGGTTTTGCTACTAGGCTTGGAAATTGTCATTGAGTTGGGTATTCAAAACCTTCATGTTGAAGGTGACTCGCTACTGAAAATCAATGCGCTAAGAATGAAGAGTATCCACAACTGGAATATTAAGTATGTTCTCCAAAAATCATGGGAGCTCCTTCTGAAGCTAAAAAACTTTTTAATTTCTCATACCTTTAGAGAAGGTAATAAATTGGTGGATCTCTTAGCCAGTATGGGCATCATAGGGAAGGAAATAAACATATCTTTTGACTTATCCACAATTGTCAACCTCCCAAATTTAGCACAAGTAATTGAAGATGATACATCTCATCTCAAGTGAGGGGTACCAAATTGTATCCAGGTATCTCAAGTATAAATTTGGCAATTAGAAGTTCTTTGAAAAAGGTGAAAAGCCACTCTCCTGCTATCTTTTTGCTAAATTTAGTTCTCTTTCCATGATTACATGGTGCATAATTGGAAATTGTTCTATCTGGAAAAATGAATGGATCGGTACCCACAAGATATCACCTTGTGTCCCAATATTTTATTTGCGATCTCCAAAGTTTTGATGGGATAGGCCTTGCATGTTTCTTTTTTTCACCACTCATTTTCCAAATGTTGGTGATTGCTTATTTACTTCGCCATTTCATTAAATGCTTGGCATTAGAAGTTTGGCCATTTATTTCCATCCTTTGGATATTGTTAGCTGAATGTTTAGCGATCTTCTTGTTGGTATCCTGTGGGTACCTTCTCGCGTGTGGCAGTACTATATATTCATTCTAGTAGTCAAATTATACCTCTTTGTATGGTTGGTAACATTTAAAATGTTA
Source organism: Sequoia sempervirens (assembly GCA_007258455.2). Taxonomy (NCBI): domain Eukaryota; kingdom Viridiplantae; phylum Streptophyta; class Pinopsida; order Cupressales; family Cupressaceae; genus Sequoia; species Sequoia sempervirens. The sequence goes on along the minus strand of VDFB02370553.1, from coordinate 22,325 downwards.
CATCTCATCAATCCTTATGGAATACAAAATGGTTGCCATTATTCACCCCAAAAATTGTGTGAGGGATTTTCACTTTTAAATAAGGCATCAATCGTCCCAATCAGTATCCTTTTCAGAAATATCTGAGTGAGCACTTCTGTATCCTGTGGTAAAAATAAGTCCAGTATAAGCATGGCACTCCATCCATGGAACTTACGAATCAACTATCCCATCCAAGCTTGGGAAAGACCATTTGAAGTTAGCCTCACTCAAGCTAATTTGAATCTTATCTTCAGAACTAGAAGTATGAGTGAAGAGGATGCAGTTTGTTCTGTGCTGGGTTTGGAAATTGTTCGTCATCGAGCTCGATGGATTGTATTCCCTTCTCAGGTGCTTTCTATTTTTTCATCAAATGCCATGGATTTGCTTCAATCCTTAAGGGAATTAGAGCATATTGTTGATAAATTTGTAAACCCCCAATTCTGTGAAAAGAATGAATTATTCTACCTTGTGCAAAAATATAATTTGTTTTCTGGGGATGGTTTCATTGGTGGTTTATTTCCACGGGAGCATATCAAAGAGAAGGTAGGGTATGATGAAATAATTGAGGCTATTAGGCTGGGGCTCTAGTTTGGTAATGATTACACCATGTTATATTCCCTTAAGAAAAATGAAAAAAGCATCTGTGTCTCACTAGAAGTTGAAATTAAAGAGAAATTTTATGTCGTCTCTTTCCTCTGAGATTATGTCCCTAAAGTACCATTTGGTCGGTATTCAATGGGAAAAAATCTAGTGATTATTGAGTCAGTTGCTCTGGTACGCAGAGAAACTGACGATTTGGTAAATGTGGATCCCAGTATCCCCAAGCACCAGGGCTTGGCCAATTATCGAGAAGTGGTGGCTCATTCAGAGGAAGATGTTCACTTTTTGGAATATGATTTCTTTGCAAAGGAAATGCCTCATTCATCCAAGCCCAAGCTGCAAAATGAAGATGTTGTGCATGACAAGAACTCAACTTGTGCAGAGCGTATGGAGGAATAGCACAAACAATCAAATTATTATTTTTATTTTTGTTTTCTCGTAAGGCTTTAAATGTATAAGTATAGCCATTAAGCCTCATTTTCCTCTACTCATTTTGTACTCTGAAAACTAAGGTGGCGGCACTGTAGCCAATTTTGTAAAATCTAAATATCCCATATGTGGGATAGTTTTGTAATTTTGTACTTAATATTCTCGAAATATCGGTATGCCCTTTGAACCAAGTCTACGTAAATATTTCATATCTATTAATATAATATTGTGGTGCGTCCACTTTTGCTAAAAAAAAAAATTAATTTTCTTATAAATATTAACATCAAAGTTACTTAATAAGGTAGTGTATATATATATATATATAAAAATAGGCGGGGAACTAATGATATCACCTCAATCTTTCATATTAAAATTGTCCTTCAAGAATTGCACAACAAAAATTATTGTAAAGTTTTCTTGATGTTTTGGGAAATATTTATTAAAAGGTAATTATCGAATTTTTTTTGCAATTTTGTCATTGGCTAGTGGTATTTTCCTCATGGTGTTGTCATTTTCTAAATTTTTTTAAATAATAATTGTTGTAGGGAGCTTTGCTATTGGAAATATTTCATGAATTTCTGGGTATAGTCGTGTCTTCATATGCACTCTTCCTGGGGAAGCGTGGAATTTTAAGCAGTACATTTGCATTTACTATTTGCGAGTTCTCATTTATTGTGAGTAGACTGAAGTGCAGTCATCATTAGTGGCTTATGGTGTCAAGTTTTAAGTCTGTCGAGCAAAGTATTATTTGTGTTGTAGGCTAGAATTTATGTCTGTTGAGAGGGTTTACATCTATGGTGTTGGAAGCGACAAAGGTGGCGTTTATAAGTTTTTGTACCTTTTACACTTTGATTTTTGGGTTGTCTAGTGATTTTCTCATATTGTTTGATGAGTGTAAAATATGTGTCTTTTGAGAGGGTTTATGTCTAGCATTTTGGAATTGAAAAATGAAGTGTTTGTACAAGTTCTTATATCTTTTATAGTGTCATTTTTTTTTTTTTTGCATCTCTGCAATTTATGGGTTAATGCCTACTGTTTGCATGCATGCATTGCAACTACACCTGAATTTATTAAATGAAAATGAAAATTAGATCTAAGTAATTGGAAAATGTTTGGGTATAAAATCATTAAATTTGTGTTTGTTCAAAGGGTTTATGTCTACTGAATGAGGAGTGAAAAACAAGGTGTTTGTAAGTTTGTATGTGTTTTATAGTTTCCTTATACAGTGTTTTACATCTTAGCATTTTATGGGTTAATGTCTATTGTTTGTTGCCGTTTGCATTTTTTGTGTTAATATCTATTATTTGCTATGGTTGACTACTTTTATGGGTTAGTTTTTGTTGTTGAGTTAAATACTTAACACCATAATTCATTAATGTCTATTTGATGAAAATGAGAGTTGTTCGTATTTGAAATATTTCTTAGGTTTGAAATTTTAAGCCTATCCACGAAAGTATTATTTGTGTTTTTTTTTCATTTGGTTAGGTTGTTTGTGTCAATGTATTTATGGGTTAATTTTCCTTGAGTTAAAGACTAAACACGATAGTGTGGTGGTCATGATTAAGAATGGAAGTATTTTTTTCCCCGCACACATGCATTGCAACTGCACTTGAATTTAATGAATGAAATATTTTTTTACACCTCTATATTTTATGGGTTAATGTTTATTGTTTGTTGTTGTCTTGCATTTTGTGCACACATGCATTGCAACTGTAGTTGAATATATTAAAATAAAATGAAATTTAGTTCTAAGCAATTGGAAAATGTCTGGATATAAAACCATTAAATTTGTGTTTGTTGAAAGGGTTTACGTTTGTAAGGTCGTATGTCTTTTACAGTGTCGTTTTATAGTTTTTTACACCTTTGCATTTTATGGGATAATGTCTATTGTTTGTTGTTTTCTGTATTTTTTGTATTAATGTCTACTTTTTCTTATTTTTTATTGCTTTTATGGTTTTGTGTGTGTTGTTCAATTAAATACTTAACACCATAATTGGTTAATGTCAGTTTTTGTACTACCCATGATTAGGAATGGAAGTAGCTAGCTGCAGTTCAATCTATTTGATGAAAATGAGAATTGTTTGTATTTGGAATATTTCTTGGGTTTGAAGTTTAAAGCCTATCGGCCAAAGTATTATTTGTGTTGTTCCTTCATTTAGTGAGGTTTTTTATATCAGTGTATTTATGGGTTAGTCTTTCTTGTTGAGTTAAAGACTGAACACAATAATGTGTTGGACATGATTAACAATGGAAGTAATATTTTCTTTGCATGCATGCATTACAACTGCATTCAAATTTATTAAATGAAGATGGAAATTAGGTCTAAGTAGTTGGAGAATGTGTGGGTGTAAAATCATTAAATCTATTTCTGTTGAGAGGGTTCATGTCTATTGTATTGGGAGCAAAAAATGAGACGATTGTAAGTTTTTTTGTTTTTTACAGTGTCATTTTATAGTTTCTTACACCTGTGCATTTTATGGGTTAATGTCTATTGCTCTTTGTTGTCTACATTTTATGTGTAAATGTCTATTCTTCGCTATCCTTGACTGCTTTAATGGGTTAGTTCTTGTTGAGTTAAACACTTAACATCATAATTCATTAGTGTCAATTTCTCTGCTAGCCTTGATTAAGAATGGAAGTAACCGTTTGTGTGCATGCATGCATGCTTCTTGCACTTGAATCTATTGCATGAAAATGAAAATTGTTTGAAATTCATCTAGATTTGTTAATGCCTAATTTTCACTGATTGATGGATTGTGTGTCCAGTTTTAAGGTTGTCAAGAGGCACATATTTGACCATCATCAATCAATCTGTTAGAAAAGGATAGATTCATGGCAATTAAGCCCCTAGCATGATTCATGGCACTTGTTGTCTGCAATTTGTTCATTCTATGTAAATTGATAACATTTTGCGTTGTGGTTTTTTAATACCTCAATCTATGTCACTTATTTGCAAAATAAAAAAGCTTGATGTTGATAAATGTGCACTTGTCAAGCCTTAGGATGACATATTCATGACTTTTTATTTCCTCATTTGTTCACATTGGTAACTATTCATGCCTTCTCACTAATATTTTTTTCCTAGCCAATTTGTTTTTATCTATTCTATTAGAATCAATTAATCTTATTCATGTTCGATATTGATCAAACTTATTGTTCTTCTATCCTTAATAATCTTGTCTTAACACTAGTTAATTATTCATGATATCAAAAAGGGAAAAAAATATATATATATTTTCAAGAACTTCACACAATTTCCTTCTTGCTTTACTTTTTTATTCTCTATTTTCTTTGTTGATTAACTCTTTAATTTATTTTTTCTCCTTTTTGACTTGACTAATCCCTTTTTCCACTTCATTGTCTCTTTGTTTCAATTAACTCTCCCATATTGTGTTATTCTCTGTAGACATCTTTTACATATTTCCATTTTCTCATTCACTTTTCTTTCCCATCTTTCTTGCATTTTTCATTTTGTGAATGAGTGGCTTGCCTTTGCACATTGTCTCATTAAATCTTATTTGTCAAAATTCTATTAAATCTGATCATTCTGTTTGCAAACTTCATTTATGGATTTGATACTCATCTCTTCACTATTACAACTTCCACCTTTGAATTTTTATTGTTGTTATTATCTTGAATATAAGTGCAAAATCTATCGGTGTACATTATGTGGCTGGAGTTAAAATAAAATTATTAGTCTTTCTTGCAATTTTCTCATTGGTTGCTTGTATTTTCCTCTTGGTTTTGTCATTTTGTAATTTTAAGTCCCTGACCTATAGGTGGGGAGCTAATGTTATTGTGTCAAACTTTCCTTATATGTGGGGAACTAATGTTAATGCCTCAATCTTGCATTTTAAAATTGTCCATCCGGAATCACACCCCAAAAATTTTTGTGGAGTTTTTCTTGTGTTTTGGGAAATATTTATTAAAAAGTAATTATCAATTTTTTTGCAAATTTGACATTTGCTGTTAGTATTTCACTCATGGTTTTGTCATTTTCCATCTAAAGCAGTAAATTTGCATCCACTATTTGCAAGTTCTCATTTATTGTGAGTAGAATGAAGTGTAGTTGTCATTAGTGGCTTATGGTGTGAAGTTTTAAGTTTGTCTATCACTCTTTCATGAATAGACAATTAATTTAGATTGGATAAATACAAAACCATGATCAGAATGCCAAAAGTGAATGAGGAAATTGCAAAAAAATATATCTATATATGTACATATGTATATATGTGTATGTGTGTGTATGTGTATGTGTGTGTATGTGTGTGTGTGTATGTATATGTATATATATATATGTATATATGTATATGTATATATATATATATGTATGTATATGTATATATATACGCATATGCATATATATGCATATATATATGCATATATATTATATATATATATATATATGTATATTGTATATTATGCATATATATGTATATGTATATGTGTATATATATATGTGTATATATATATATAATATATGTCTCATCATATTATGTATATATGCATATACATACATATATATATATATATATATATATATATATGTACATATAGGTGTATATATGTGTGTGTGTGTTTTGCATTTTACATTTATCTAGGTCTGATTTTCATTTGTTATCAATAGATTCAAGTGCAATTGTCATTAAAGGATTACATTGTTGAGTTTTGAGACTCTCAATCAAAGTACTATTTGTGTTGTTTAGTACATACACATACATATATATACATATATATATGCACACATATACATATATGTATGTATATATGTGTGTTTGTGTATGCGTGTATGCATATATTTCATGAGTTTCTTGGTATAGTCATGTCTTTGCATTCACTATCCCTGGGGATGTGTGGTGTTTTAAGCAGTACATTTGCATTCACTATTTGTGAGTTCTCATTTATTCTGAGTGGACTGAAATGCAACTGTCATTAGTGGCTTATGGTGTGAAGTTTAAAGTATGTTTATTAATCTTTCATGAATAGAGAATTAATTTGGATTGGAAAAATACAAAAGCGTGACCAAAATGCCAAAAGTCAATGAGGAAATTTCAAAAACATATGTGTGTGTGTGTATTTTTATATGTACATATATGTATATGTGTGTGTGTGCGTGTGTGTATATGTATGTATGTATGTACATATATCTATATGTATGTATATATATGTATACATTTTTATGTATGTGTGTTCTACATTTTGCATCATATACAAATGTGTATATATGTATATATTGATGCATATGTTTGCTACATTTATGTACATGTTCATATATGTACATATGTATACATGTATGCATATATGTATATATATATATATGTAGACATATCTATGTACATGTATGTATATATATCTAATGCATATATATTTGTATGCATATATGTATGTATGTATATAGACATATATATATATATGTATGTATATGTGTATGTAAGTGCATATATAATTATGTGTGTGTGTATATATATATGTCTATGTATGTGTATATATGTATATCTATGTATATGTGTATATATGGGAAAAGGCATGAGTCTATTGTTTATGCATATGTGTGCAAAACAAATACTGAATAGTATTAGTTGTTGAAACAAAGAAACTATATGTGTGACAGTTTTAGAAGTTGTTGGATAAAACTTGTGCAGAATGTACATTGTCTATAACCACATGCCAAATACATGTTTAGTGTTCCACACCCTCTTATTTAGAAACATGGCACAATGTGTTTTCTAGTAGTTGTTTTTACAGGGATCTATGTCAATTGTTTGTTGTTTGGAAGTTTACCTCCATTATACAAATTAGTATATTGTTGCAACAATGTGTAGAGGTATGCTCTAAACCAGTTTATGCATTTGCAAATACTATGCCTAGAGATGTGTAAGAAAGAGAACATAGATAGTTAAATATATTGATTGAATATCTAAATATTATTTTCATTGTGTGGTTGATAAGCATCATAAATTTTCCTTCAAGTAAATTGCAATGCCATTTCCTTTTTAGTTGCTAAATAGTTGCATATAATGCTCCTCCCTTCAAATCAGGCCCCAAACTACTCCTTTTAAAATAGACCAAACTCCCTCTTATGAAATAGGCTCATAACTAAAAGTGAACTCTCCCAACGTAGTCCTTGAACTAATTCCAAGTATAGATTGAAGTTTGAATTTGAAGATCTTCCCTCCAAGGCACACTAGGAGGATTATGGATGAACAAGTTGACTCACTCTTCATGCTAAGTCACTGATCAACCGAAAAACATTTGTACAAGCTTCCTTGTCCAAGGTTTGACAAATGTTGATGACTAATTTGCATGGTGTCCTTTACTACTTAAACACTAAAACTCTCAACTCAGCTGCTCCTACACCCCATCTCTTCTCTTTGGACTCCCTCTAATCTGGAATTTTCTTAGTAGCCTGAAGATAACATTATTTAGGCATTTTCTTTACATTGCTAAACCATTGTCTCATTCTACACTCTGAAGGATAGACTCAATAAACTTTTTCATGTTAGTGAATAGAAGAATACAATGAGAAGGAAACCTTCCCACAATGATATAGCTCCTTCAAACTAAGAGATGGTATTAGTTTCATTTGATTACTTCTTTTATCTCTTGAACTATCACAGTCATAACTTGCTTCCTAATTCAAGTCTATACCCACTGCTTTATTTTCTCAATGAGCTCCACATACTTCTTTGAGAAATGGCCCTATTATTATTAAAGACTACCCCCTATTCATTGAAATTACAAAATATTCCATTTTCTTTGCAATCCCTTCAATCTATACTAAGAGCTCAATGACAGCCCCAACACAATCAAATGATACCACACCATTTTTGGTCAAGGAGAAGTATAAGTTTTTCCTTTGAAACTTTTGCTTGACTGCCCCCAAAATATGACTATTAGTATCACTATTATAGGTTCTCTTAGAGGAAAACTCAAACATTGAAATAGATGATGGTGTCCCCAACAAGTCAGCTAGAAAAGTGGATAATATAGCCAACAATGTAATAAAACCAAAAAATATAAATTTTGACCATGGCATATTTGGATAATAACTCATCTAGTATTTTGTGCAAGTCTTAAATCAGTGGAACTTGTAATGTCAACCTATATTTAGATGAATTTATTTCTATCTTTTTCTCTTGGAAAGGATGACTTTGATGTCTATTTTTGCAACTATTATTAAGACTATCTCTTTGTCTGTGAACCCTAGATGGTGACTATCACTATATTTTCTTATGTTTCCCTATGAAGGGTAGTTGTTGTCCTCTCTTTAATATTTTGATTACAGCAAGCCATAACCTTTTGCTTCTATTTCAAACTTAACTAAAACCATTTTTTTACACTTCGCAAACCTTTGAAAGCTCTAAAATTTCCTCATTTTCTCTCTGATCATCCAACACCAATGACATTCCCTTTGCAATAGCTTGACTACTAGAACATCAGATGCTGCAGTTGTCATTAAAATGATATAAGCTCCAAATTTGTCAGGTGAAAGTTTAAATATCACATGAAATGTATCTAGGACATCATTAATCTCATATGTCTTTGGAAGATCAATCCCAAAATAAAGTTATTTGCCTTGCAGTTCTAATAGGAGTGACTATTTGGCTTCTTTTTGACCATTCTTAAAATTCTAGACTATCACACACAATGAAACCTTCATCTTGGCTACTGCACCATTTTTTTATAAATAATATTTCCAAAAGGGGTTTACTTGACCTTTGAAAGGAAACACTGAATCATCAATTTATGATTTCTAAATTGAGTCCAGAACCTATAAAAGCTAGAGACATTTATAAGTCCTTCATAATGTCATCAACCTTCCATGTTGGAGGACTGTCTTCTAGTAACATATATAATGCCTCTAAATGGATCAAGAGGGTGTTGTGTTGCATTCCATGATGTGAAATGAGTATAAAGCCTCTACAAATTATTTGACATGTATATAATGATACAACTAGTTTCTATGAGTCCAATTTTCTTTTCTATTAGACATTTGGATTGACAAACAATTTTGATGAGGATATATCACCAAATATGAAAATAATATTTCTTTTAAGGAGTGGATTTATCAGATGAATGCATCTAAGAATTTTTTTTTTCTTATATCCCCTTGATGAACTAGACTAATCTTAAGCTCCAACAAACATGTGACTATCAAATTCCTCAAAAACTAAACTGCCCTCTTTGTGTTGCACAACTAGCTACTCATCCACAACATTAAATGAGCTAATAAGGGTATCTCCCTTCTTTTCAATACTAATAATGCCCATTTAGTTATAATAGATGAACTCGTTTCTCTACTTTGAGCACCCCCACATCAATGAGAAGGGTTTCAAAGAGATAACAAACCTGACTTTTCACTGCTACATTTACACATAGTCTCATATGCATGTTTCATACTATCATATCTGCATATTTTCAAGCTCATACACAAAAATGATCACCAAAAATGCATATAGTATTAAAGACTACTAACACTTCCTTATTACAGTGATAGAGATTGAAAGAATGAATAGACTTAGCACTCTTCAGTTTTCTACATGTATGCTTCTACATGAATTGATGAACATGTGTTTGATAGAATTCTTCAATGTGCCCAATCATCTCCTTACCATCTACAACGTGCCATTAATCAAGATTTATGCTCTTGATTTTGCAACATGGGTCGAGCCTTAAATACAACTCGAAGTGTAACTGAAATCTCTCCAACCTCTTCCAAACTACCATACAATTGTTCACTCCTTCAGCAATGTGGATGTAGCTCAAAAAGATAGAGAGCTTGTCTTTGCACTGAACATAGAAATATCTTTCAAAGCTATTCAACCAGAAACCCTAACACTTTCACATTTACATTTCATATTATCTTCTCTTGTTTTTCTCAACATGTTGTTTCAAAGCCAAAAGACAAACTAACCCCTAAAATTTTTGTCTTCAAAAGCTTTGATATTTTCAAAACAACTTCCCTCCTTAGCTCATGTGCACAAATTTTGCAAGGTAATAAGGCTTTTCTTTTTTAGAACATTTTTCACACCCTTTTAACAAATGTGGATACTTGACTAACCTTTAGATTGTAAGACTAGACCAAGACTCTAATTCTTTGAAAAGCATCAAGCTTATTTAGCTATTTTGGAAAAAAAGGAAAAATATGCTAACAATTTTGGTGACCTCTGTGGATGTTTTGCTTGCTAAAACTCTAGGAACAACTATCTTAACCTATCCATTAGGCATGGAGTCATCAAGAGAGCTGAAACAAGTCAAAACTAGACTTCAAACACACTTTCAAGACACATTTAACAACACTTAAAAACTAAAAACCAGACCTAAAACTTGTGCCACAACACTCAGGAGAATGAAAAACCCAAATTAACATGTGCTCAAGAAACTTGGAGGAACTCAAAAAATTGATTGAAACAAAAGAAAACTACTCTAATATAATACAAAAGAAGATCATCACCTCAGTAACAATGCTTGAGATGAGTCTCATTGGCTAGAATTGATTCCATCTCACCATCAAGCTTAGACAGCTAAAAATCATTGTGTTGCTTGCACTTAGAAATAATGTATGGTCCACTCCAAAAAGAATCAAACTTTGTATGCTTTCCAAGTTTTCTCTTGATCTCATTCCATTTCAAGGAAATGTCTCCTTTGAATGTCCTTGGGACTTCTTTTTTTTCAAATGACCTCTTCATTTGAGCTTGATGAACATCTAACCTCCTCATGTCTTCATTCATTGTTTCCTCTAACTCAATCAGTTGAGCTAACCTTGCTACCAATGGTTGTTCCTCAATCATATCTAGCTGATTGACTAGATCAAGTGTTGGAAGTTCAAGAGAAATAGGCAGCCTTGCCTCTTTCCCATAAACCATCATGTATGGAGATAGTCCCATTGACCTCTTTGGAGTTATTCTATCAACCCACAAGGCTAATTTTAGCTTGGTATGCCAAGCTCTTTGATTAATTTCCATAGTCCTTTTGATGATCCTTAAGAGATTCTTATTAGTGGATTTTGCTTGTCCATGTCCTTGAGGATAATAGTTAGAAGAAGTATTAAGATAAATACCATTTCTAATAGCCCATTCAATTATTTTAGTTCCTATGAAATAAAGGGCATTATCAGATACTATAGATTCAGGAACTCGAAACCTTATTATTAGCTCCTCATAAAAGTTCAAAACAATTGTCTCATTTGCCTTCTTGAGTGCAATGGCCTTAGTCTATTTGGTGAAATAGTTTATGGCTATAAGGACCCACTTATGACCAACACTTGAAGGAGGATTTATGACTCCAATGAAGTCTAAACCCCACTACATAAAAGGTTGTTCAACTTATATAAGTTGCAAAGGAAGGGCTTGCTAACTTCTTTCCTACAAATATAGCACATTCCTTACATTTCCTCACCCAAGAATGTGCATCCTTGAATAGATTTGGCCAATAGTAGCCTCTTTTCATAACCTTAAGAGCTATAGCTCTTGGTGAGAAATGACCCCTTGTTGATCCTTAACGAAACTCATGCAAAACCTTGTCAACCTAATTAGCTTCTATGCATCTTAATACAACACCATGGAAGCCTTTTCTAAAGAGAATGGAATTCAAAAGTACATAAGGAATGGATTGAAGAATAAAATACCTTCTCTTTGCTCTATTTAATCCATGAGGGCACTCACCAATTTGTAGAAAATGTTTCATATCTTGTATCCAACTCGTTGAAGAAGTTGATACAACAGTTTGTAGAAAATGTTTCATATCTTGTATCCAACTCGTTGAAGAAATTGATACAACAGTTTTTTTTTGGTCTTGAAGAGCTAGGATAACCTTATCATCTTCTTCCATATTGTTGGCATTATTACCAGCAAGCTGCTCACACAAACCCTTACCTCTAACTAACTTGGTGACTTTAATCTCAAAGTCATATTCCATACCTTAGTCACCCAACCAACCCTTTTATCACTCAAGTCCTTACTAGGAAAAAATACTTTGACTGAAGGATGTGCAACCAACAACTTGACCCTATTGTTAGAAAGCATATGTCTAAAAAAAATTTAACTCCTAACAATAGCAAGTACATGTTTCTCAAAAAGAGAATACCTATCTTCATAATCTTTAAGACCTTGACTGAAAAGTGCCAAAGGCTGCTCCAAAACATGCTCATTCTCTTGTACTAGCATTGTTGATATATTGTCTATGTTCCTATATGCATACAATATGAAATCTTTTGAGAAATCTAGGTTTAACAAAGGAGTAGCTGCAAGTGCTTCCTTTATGATCTCAAATATCCTCTTTCCCTCCTTAGACCAGTTGAAAGGAATATCTTTTTTCAACATAAATGTTAGAGGCTTTAACAAATCTACAACATCTGGAATAAACTTCTAACAAAATTGATTCTACCCAAAAATCTCTATAAGGCTTTCTTATGTGTTGGTAATGGAAGGGCTAAGATAGCATTTACTCTTTTCGAATCTATAGTAATTCCATGTTTTGACACCACATATCCCAGCAACTTACCCTCTTGAACAACAAATACAAATTTATTTGGGTTAAGAGTTATGCCAAACTCCCTGCATCTCTCAAAGATTTCCTTAAAGTGGGTTAAATGTTCATTTGAATTTTTTGAAAAAAAATTATGTCATCCAAATAAACCAACACTATTTTATACATTAAACCTTGAAATTTCATATCCATGGCCCTTTGAAAGGTTTCCCCGACATTAGACAAACCAAAAGGCATTTCATTATAGGCCATATTACCCCATTTTGTTGTAAATGTTTTCTTATATTGGTCCTCCTTGACTAAAATCTGATTGTAACCAGAAAAACCATCAAGTAAGGAAAACCTCTCTGATCTTGAGACAACTTGGAGGATTTTCCCCATGGATGGTAAGGGATAATGATCTTTGAGGGAGGCTCTATTCAGGTTCCTAAAATCAACACAAAGTCTTATTTCACCATTCTTTTTCCTAACTAGAACAAGGTTTGACACCCAAGAGCTATGTTTGGGAATATAATGTTGCTTTCAATGGGTTTATTAAGTTATTTAAGCATAAGGGGCTCAATTTTAGGATTAATAGGCCTTTGTTTTTGCCTAACTAGTTTAGCATTTGGTTCAAGCTCAATAGTATGTTGATCAATACTAGGATCAAACCCCTTCAAATCTTAATATTCCCATGCAAAAATGTCACTAAACTCTTGACAAAGAAGAACAAAAGCATGTCTTTCTTCTAATGTACATACCTTTCCCAACTTTAAAAACTTGTCTTTAAAGATCTCAACATCCTCATGGTGCTCTTGTTTAATTCAGATATTAGCCTTCTCCTTCCTTACTTGATTATCTAAGTTAAATATTGACTCCAAAGTAATCAAACCCTTAGGCAACTTGTTTGACTTCAACTGTATAACCTAATTTTCATACTAATGTTGTAATTTCTCTTGGCTACTAGCTAAAAATCCAACCTCTTCCCTCAAGAAGTTAATGATCTTTTGATCACTGTCAAAAACTTTCCAATGCTCATGATTGTTAGGAATTGAAGATCTAACAATGACTTACATATTTTTTCCCCCTAATATTGCTAATTTCTTTCAAAATATCATACTATGCACCTATAGTTGCTAATCTATCAGCATGCTTATTCAAACTCCTAAGTATGGACAACAAATTGAAAGCTTCAAAATCCTCTATTAGATCCCATACTCTATGCTTGTAGGACTTCAACAAATCATTTTTAATAGGATGGAGATCTCTTACCTGGTTGAAAACCAACTCACTATCACCATATACATGTAGACAATTGATTCCTCTCTTCTTTTCCCATTGAAGGCCATGAATCAAGACCTCATACGCTGTTGTATTGTTAGTACAATAGAATGTAAATCTGAAAGCATAGTGGTATTTTTCATCATTAGGTGACACCAATATACAACCACCACAAGCACACACCTTACTCCTAGAACCATCAAAATAGAGCCTCCAAAGCTCATTAGAATGTTGATCAATCTATCATTTTTCATCCTTAAACAAGCTAGGAATAGCAGCACCTCGTTCATGAAACATATAAATCCCAAGCCCATTTCTTCCATATGTTTAAAAGGATCCTCCTCATGGTTTTCAACTGCCCATTCATGCAAATTCAGATTTGGTATGCCATCAATAAGGGTGTTAGGATCTTGTGGAATAGGTTGTTCTTCTTGCTCATGAATGGCTAAGTTGGCATTAGCATCACTTGGGACATAAGGCTCCATATGATCTTTGGCCAAAGCCTCAGATTTAATAATAATCTTTGTTCCATACCTTGTTCTAAAGAGCATGTGGGACCAATTAGATGACAAATACCCACCTAACTTGGTTGTAAAACCTCTTGAAAGTTAAATAGAAAAGTAAGGAGGTAATTCAATGACAAATATATCTTGTGGAATAGAAAAAGTGGGACAAGCATGGAGTGTAAGTTTCAGATTTGTAATAACTCCAACAATGTTGACCATTTTCCCATCAAGTTGGATAACTCCCTTAGATAATGGATCATATGACAAACCCAATCTTTCAACGGTTTTCTTTGGCATGACTGAACTACTTGCTCTAGAATTTATTATATAATTATGTACTATATTCTATCCAATGATTAAGGTAACATAAAATTGGGGTGGCTTGACCTCCCTAGTTTATTGTTTAGTCTTTTCTAGCTCATTATTGGTAAGTACAGCCTTAGAAGATTGTTGGCTTGAAGGTTCATTAGTTAAAGTAAGGTTAGACAAGGAATCATGAAGCATATCTCTTTGCCCAGGAAGAGCTAAAGACTCCCATAGTGAAACATTAGTGTTTGTCTTCTTCATCTTCTCAAGTATATTATAATTACTTGTACTAACCTTTGGATGTGTTTTTGGAACAGAAACCTCTTTTTGTACTTTTGTTGGTTGTGGTTGGCTTTTAGGCTACTCCTTTCCCACCACAAGTTGTTCTCTTGATAGAATTTGAACATTCTTAGAATATGAAGGCCTAGCTTGGCCTTGTGACAAACTAGAGGTATAATTTCTATCTCTATCAACTTGCTACCCCAAATCTACAACCCTCTTTTTTGATCTTGTGGTGGTTGCTATGGGAGTGTATGATTGATTTTGAGGTTGATTCATGCCACAAAACTCTTCTCCTTTCTAGTTCATCAAGGAAACCTTAGGGTTGCCTTGCTCATTTTGTTGTTCTTGAAATTCTTATAACTGATCTTGAAAGACAACAATGTTGTTTTGAACCATAAGAGATTGGTTCTTAAGGCCATTAGAATAGGTAGACTAGTTATAGGTTGATTACAAGGATAACACCAGTCATAATCAGTTGCCATATTTTTTTGGACAAGTACTATTTCTCTAGATGAGTTGGGCACATTAGGATTATACTGTTGAAAAGGCCTTTGGTTCACATTTCTCTTTTGGCCTTGTTGATCAGTTTGATTAAAGAGCCTATTTGGTTGGTAAGGGGCTTGATGAGGCTTGTTATTTTGGCTTACCTACATCTTAATACTTGTCACTTCATTACCCAAGCTCTATAAAGTATGGCTAATCTCTTGAAGCTCTAGGGATGGGGCTGGAACAACACTAGCTTGGGTTAGAACTTGGTATCCTATAGCTAGAACAATAGAACCAATAGCTACAATAGGTGTTTGAAATGGAATAGGTAGTTGCAACTCTGGATATATAGGCATGGGAGGTCTAGGAGGAATTTTACTAGCTTTGATAAGGCTATTTTTAGCTCTAATTGCAATATCAAAAGTTGTTGGTAATGAGGTTCCACCCATTGATTGTATCATGACTGATATATCACTATTTATAGCTCTAATATAATATAAAAAAGCATAAACATTTGAGGGTCTTACCAAGGCTGGAATCCTATTCCAAGTCTTTTGGAAGCAGTAGTTGAAGTCCATCATGTGTTCATGTGGAGCTCTTTTGATGGTAGTGAGCTACTCCACCAATGAAAGATGGTCTAATTTATCCTCAAACTACTTGTTCAAATGATCTCCTAGCTTATCCCATGTGGTGATTGAGTTGGCAGGCAAGCTTTTGAACCACTGAAGGGCTTTACCCTTAAGAGAATCAGCCAAGAGCCTCAAAGAAACATTTTTAGCAGTAATATGGTGTACTCCACATAGTGAAGCCACATCCCTTATATGCTCAATTGTTGTTGTATGATCCTCACCAATAAAATGTGGCAAGATTTTAAGTGCAACTATTGGAATATCATCATGTTGTTGAAGATTCAATGGGTTGCCCCCATTGAAAGGTACAAATGCAAACTTCCTATCCATAGGAATGACTACTGGAACAACTAGAAATACTATGGGAATTGTTGGTATAGGATTACTAGGTGTTGGATTTGCATATCTGAAACTTGGAGGAGTGGATCTGGTCCTTACTGAAGGTTTGAGACTCTTTTAACTTGCTCTACCTTTCCTCTTAGGCGGTGAGAGCTACAAATATTAAAATGGAGATGCACTAGCTCTAGTTTGAACTCTTCTCATAGGCTTCTTGGATTGATACTATAAAACCAAAGTAAAGAGTCACCAAGTATGAAATATTAACCTTAAAATGCTAGAAACACTACTGTGCATACCAAAACAACAATGATAATGTGACTTCTTGTAGAGTGAAATAGTTCGCAGTCCCACCGGGTATGCCAAAAACTATTGTCACTAAGGATTTTCACCCTAGCTAGCCCTAGACTCAACTAATCCTATGAAACATTGGAATATCTTCAGGTTGTGGACACCCTATGGTAAAGATAGACCTCCAGATTATGGGTTGGATCCCTTTGAATATATCCTAAGAACTATTGATTTTGATGGGAAAAGGAATGAAGGATGTTGGCGAAACTAAAAAGCTATTCTAAGGGGTGATTCACCAACTAAAAATGACTTGCATCTACTGTTAAACTCACAAAATAACTCAATAATGAAGCTGAAAGTGATCACAACTCAGGTTGATATATTTTGCATAAATGATTCAAATGAAGGTTTCAATGTTTGATGTTTGTTTGAAAGAAATTAGTGATGTTTTTATAATTAACATTCAACAAAACTAATACAAAATCAATGATCTATAGTATAACATGTTGTGTTTAAATTAAACATTGAAGGAACAAGATAAAAATGAAGGATTTTTAGATAGAAATAACAATATTTTAATCAAATCACTCACATACAATGCTGGAACAAGACAGATTTGAGAAGGAAATGAATTTTTTTATTGAATATCAGGAGGTATTTGCATTAAAAGTATGTAAAAATAATTAAAAAAACTGAGAAACTCATAAGGAATGAGTTACAAAGCATGTATGATGTTGCAATAGTAGTGAACAGACTCAAAACTAACTAGAAACAAGAGCTAGGAATGCCCTTAAGAAGAGAAAAGAAGCTCGGAGTTGACTGAAGCTACAACTGAAGAGTAAGGCTAGATGTCCTAGCTACTTGGATAATGAAGAAGTGAAATCAATGTCAAAAGAGTTGACATCGAGTCGAGTTGGATAGTTAACTATTGCTCCTCCCTTCAAATCAAGCCCCAAACAACTCCTTTTCAAATAGACCAAACTCCTTCCTCAAAAATAGGCTCATAACTGAAAGTGAACTCTCCCAAAGTAATCCTTCAACTGATGCCAAGTCTAGATTGAAGTTTGGATCTGAAACTCTTCCCTCCAAGGTGCACTAGGAGGATTATGAATAAACAAGTTGACTCACTCTTCATTTTGGTTCATTGATCACCCTGAAAACATTTGTACAAGCTTCCTTGTCCAAGGTTTGACAAATGTTGATGACTAATTTGCATGGTGTCCTTTACTACTCAAACACTAAAACTATTAGCCCAACTACTCCTAGACCCTATCTTTGCTCTTTAAACTCCCTCTAATCTAGAATTTTCTTAGTAGCCTAAAGATAGCATTATTTAGGCATTTTCTTTACATTGCTAAACCATTGTCTCATTCTACCCTTTGAAGGATAGATTCAATAAAAAAATTCATGTCAGTGAACACAAGGAGACAATGAGAAGGAAACCTTTCCATAGTGATATAGCTCCTTCAAACTAAGAGGCAATATTAGTTTCATTTGATTACTTCTTTTATCTCTTGAACTATCGATGTCATAATTTGCTTCCTAATTCAAGTTTGTACCCACTACTTTACTTTTCTCAATGAGCTCCACAGAATTCTTTGAGAAATGGCCCTATTATTATTCAAGACTTCCCCCTATTCATTGAAATTACAAACTATTCCATTTTCTTTGTAGTCCCTTCAATATATACTAAGATCTCAATGACAGCCCCAACATAATCAAATGATACCACACCACTTCTACTCAAGGAGAAGTATAAGTTTGTCCTTTGGAACTTTTTCTTGACTGCCCCCAAAATATGATTATTAGTATTGTATATACCTTGATATTTTTATACTCTTAAATGTGTGAATCTAACTAAGAAATATGAAATGATAAACTACCAAGGACACCTCAAGATTAGCCAAAAGAGAGTTAGAATAAGAAAGAAAATAGATAAACAAAATAGGACAATATCACCTTCCTTGTTGTTTGTTTCTCCTTGATTAGCCTTCGATTTGAATAGCTTGTGTGCTCCTTAGATGGTAGATTGAATGACTAAAATGCAAGATTCTATAGGCAAGATGATTAGCAAAGATGATTAGTTGATTGCAAATGCTTGAGGATTCAAATGGACAGCATGTAGGTATGGAAGTGTAAAGTGTTGAGAATGCAAAATGACAGCATAAAGGTGCTCAAATCTAAAGTCTTGTAAATGCCCTTGAAGGGGGGGGATTTATAGGAGAATTTGAATTCTCTAGAGAATTCAAGGGTCAAGATTGATCCAACAAGGTCAAGATGAAGGGCTATGGTGGGTTGAGAACCCACAAGCCCCTCACATCTTGACATGTGGAGGGTGAAAGGACAAGAGGATATGAGGTGGAGATGAGTTGTTAAGAGGGTACATGAGGTGGAGGAAGTACAAGTACCTTGCAAGTACATTGGGAGATGGGAAGAATCTTGGGTGAATAAAAGTGAATTTTAAATTCACAATGATTGGAAGAATCTAGAGGGTAAAAGGTGGGCTCTAAAAAGGTGGGACTTGGTCACATGGGTGGATTAGCCAAGTCCAAGGTTGGTCACAGTGGAGATAGGACAAGTCCAAGGTTCTAGAAGCCTTGAAATGATGGAATGTGAATTAAAAATTCACATATAAAAGAGGGGAATCTAGGAAGAATAAAAAGGAATTAAAAATTCCTTTGAGAATGATTAGGCTTAATTAATCAATAATTAGAGGATAATTAGCTAATTAGGATTAAAAGCCAACTCTAAAGTTGGAGGATGTGACACATCCTAAGCAAGGATTAGGCATGTGCACATCCTTAATGAAGAAACTAGGAGATGGATTAGATTAGATGAAAAGACATGTGGGAAATTAAATAAATGTAATATTTATTTAATTTATTTGATGAAAAGAGGATTAAGGAGGGTATATTTAATTATTAATTAAATACCTTAGGGATTTATCGACTAAATATATTAATTAAATTAATACTAATATTACTTAATTAACTCGATAAGAGGATGTTTAGACGAAGGTGATAAATTTGGATAAATTAAGTGTCCAAATTTGGATGTCTACATTTTGCCCCTCTTTGAGATGGTGTTACTAAATAACATCATTTCAAAGAATATTAAAACATAGAACCTAGAAGAAGATGGTTAGATTGGAAAAGATGCCCCAGTCATTCAAAGAAGTGACTAGGAAGGAAGATGATGGGGGTGTGAAGAGTTAGGGATGAATGATGCCCCCTCGAGAGGACATGCGGGTTGAAGAGAACATGTGTGTGCTCTCGAAATAGGTGATGTGATGCAAGGGGGGATGAGGAAGATGATGCAAGGTGATGGGGAAGAGAGTAAGTGACATGGAAATGGGTGAAGCACAAATAGATTTCAAAAGGTGATGTTGCCCCAGTCAAGGTACAAGCCAAAATGGGTTGATGATGGATGGAGGGTTGTCAATGAGGGAATTAAAGAGTCCAAAACAACACGAGGATAGGGAAGGATACATCCCACTGAGTGGTATTGATGAGGGAAGGATACATCCCAAAACACCACAAAAGGATAGGGAGGAATACCTCCCGATGATGATGATGAAAGTGTTGTTGATGAGGGAAGGATACATCCCAAAACAACACCAAAAGGATAGTGAATGACACTAATGGATGATGATGATGATGGGTTCGGGCTAAGTGGAATGGATGGAGATTGGATAGAGATAAGGATGAAGGATGAATGATGAATGGATGGGGGGATACATGCAAGACGATAGAATGGAGAATGAGATGCAATTCTAAATGCAATTTATCATCTTTGGAGCACTGGTTTTTGCTATAGCATCAAACACAAGACACCAGGGTATGAAGAACCAAGGCGCAATTGTGTCTAATGCATCAAATAAACATAACAGACAAGAAGGCTATCTCAACACCCCAAGGTCAGAAAGACCTTGGTCGGGCCAGGTATTGAGATAACCACAAGCACAAAAGGATGCCCCAGCATAACACAAGACCTCACGGATCTTGGTGGGTACTACGTGGGACAACCAAGAAGACATAAATAGACATAAAAAGATCAAGATATGTCCCTATGTTGACCAATCAAAACACACCATAATATGATGGATTATGGCGGTCTTGACAAGTGATGATAGGGAGCTCAAATGATAAACAAAAGTCAAATGCATCAAAAGATCACAATCAATTTCAAACGTCCATTGCCATAGGATCAAGGAGATGGATGGGATTGATGAGGTCTGTTAGGAAGGATGCATCCTGTTGAGACCAAAGATGATGGATACGAAACTAAAAGATCGTTATGACGCAGGATGTTCAAAAATTGATTGGATTTCATGATACAAGTGAATCTCATTTGTGAAGAACTAGCTAGATAAGGGCATAGCTTGATGACACGACACAAGGGAGACAAGACATAACCTAAAGACCTAGGGGCTCGGGGGCCGATCAAAGATTGGCCTTGCCTACGAGAAAGCGCAGAGCCCTCGTAGTTCGATGAAATGTGGATGACTAACCAAGATGGAGACATTGATGGATGGTAAAGATGGGACAGACAATAGGAACAAGAGTTGAAGACTGATGATGGAACCCCGGGGGCGGATCAAATGATCGACCTTGCCTACGTGAAAGCGCAGGGGCCACGTAGTTCGACTAAAGACCGACAACAAATGATGGATGAAAGAGGATGAGATGACCCTAGATAAGGGGATAAAATGATTGGACCGACACGATGGGACAAGATAGATGAATGATGAAGTGATAAGATAGATGATGTTGGACGATAGTGACTATAGAAGGCTCAGGGATGGGATAGTTAGCCAAATCATCAAAGATGAAGTGGGCAAATGACATGCCATATAGATGAATGGTGAAATGATGAATGATGAGATAGAAAAGATGTGCAAAAGAAGCAGAAGTGATGACGATAAGATGGATGATAGTGGATTGCATGGGGTAAAGCCTATAGCCAGATACTAATGACAAGGGATTAGGAGATGGGATGAGGATAAAGATGGAAGATTGGATAAAGATATAGGATAGGGATGGGGGAGGAAAAAGGATTGTTTGGGTGGATTGGATAGAGGGATAAGGATTTGGCTGAGGAAAAGGTGGCCAAATGGATAGATGACTGATGCTTGGAACAAGTGGAAGATTACTCAGAATGAGTAAATGAGTGATCAGGATTATGGAATGAGAGTGTGAAATGATAGAAGGAGGTTTGATGAATGTTCGAGATGATAGGATGAAAGTTCAAAGCAGATGAATGGTTACATGGAATGAGTGAATGGATTTATTAGAATGGATGAATGGGACAAAATTGAAGAAGATGGAGGGAAGGATCTTAAGACTTTGTTGCAGATGGATGAAAGCCCAGATTAGGGGTTTGGCTAAGCTCAGATTGGGATAAGATTAAAGCTCAGATGAGGATTGGATCGAAGACTAGAATGATTGAAGGATATGATTGAATTAATTCTACACCGAGTTCCGGGGCTTTAAGGGACATAAGGTGTTGACAAGCAGATTTTTCAAATTTGGCAATTTTCAAAATTCGTCAAATTTTGCCATTTTAGGAAACTTCACGTCATGTTTGAGAGTCCTGATTTTTCCAGTCAAATTCATCGGGTGAGATATAGATGAATTTCCAACCAACATCCCTGCATTCGAGATGCATGTTGGTTATGAGCAAAAATAATTTT
>VDFB02370552.1:0-22404 GCA_007258455.2 Sequoia sempervirens | reverse complement strand
TATTTTTTTCAAAAAACCAATCCCGACCCATTTCCTTATTTTTCCTAACGAACAAAACCCATGTTTTGAAATTTTCAAAATTGATTTTTGATTTTTACACCCAAACTTCCAGAGGCCATAACTTTTTACTCGGGTGTCCGTTTGAGCTGAAATTTGATGGGGAGTTGCGTTACGCGATAACGAATGGATTTCTAATTGGGTTTTTTGAAAGCCGTTGGGACCCGTTTTGGCCCATTTTTGGGGCCTCAAACTTTCATCTTGACCCTCAAAATCCCAATTTAGTGTTTTTTTCCAGCATTTTGAAAAATTGTTTTCGCTCATAACTCGAAATGCATATTTCGAATTTGGGATGTTAGTTGGCAATTCATCCTATCTCAATATTGGGTATTTCTTGGAAAAAATTTGGACTCCCAAAAGTCTATCCATGAGGTTTCCTAAAATGGCAAAATTTGACAATTTTTGAAAGTTGCCAAATAGGGAAAAATTTGATTGTCAATACTTTACGCCCTTTAAGCCCCAGAACTCGGTGTAGAATCAATTCAATCATATCCTTCAATCATTCTAGTCTTCGATCCAATCCTCATCTGAACTTTAATCTTATCCCAATCTGAGCTCAGCCAAACCCCTAATCTGGGCTTTCATCCATCTGCAACAAAGTCTTAAGATCCCTCCCTCCATCTTCTTCAATTTTGTCCTATTCATCCATTCTAATAAATCCATTCACTCATTCCATGTAACCATTCATCTGCTTTGAACCTTCATCTATTATTTCAACACTTCATCGAACCTCCTATCATCTCAAACATTCATCAAACCTCCTTCTATCATTTCAAACTCTCATTCCATAATCTTGATCAATCATTTACTCATTCTACCTGTTCCCACCCTTCACCTTCTAGTTCCAAGAATCAGTCATCTATCCATCTGGTCACCTTTTCCTCATCCAAATCCTTATCCCTCTATCCAATCCACCCAAACAATCCTTTTCCTCCCCCCATCCTCTCTCCTCATCCCATCTCATAATCCCTTGTCATTGGTATCTAGCTATAGGCTTTTCCCCATGCAATCCAATGTCATCCATCTTATCGTCATCACTTCTATTTCTTTTGCACATCTTTTCTATCTCATCGTTCATCACTTCATCATTCATCTATATGGCATGTCATTTGCCCACTTCATCTTTGATAATTTGGATAACTATCCCATCCCTGAGCTTTATATAGTCACTATCCTCCAATCCAATCCAATACAACAGGTCTATCTTGTTCCGTCATGTCAGTTCCATCATTTTAACCCCTTATCTAGGGTTATCTCATCATCTTTCATCCATCACTTGTCTGTGGCCTTTTTCGAACTACGTTGCCCCTGCGCTTTCACGTAGGCAAGGTCGATCATTTGATCCCCCCGGGGTTCCATCATCGATCTTCATTGTCCACTTTCTCTTCTATCATCTATCATCGGTCTTTCTCCTTTTGTCCATCCTATCTTTACCATCCATCAAGGTCTCCATCTTGTGGTCATCCACCTTTCATCGAACTACGAGGGCTCTGCTTTTCATGTAGAAAGCAAGGCTAATCTTTGATCCCCCCGAGCCCCTAGGTCTTTAGGGTGTGTCAGTCCCATGTCTTGTCTTCCTTGTGTCGTGCCATCAAGCTATGCCCTTATCTAGCTAGTTCTTAACAAATGAGACCCACTTATATCAGGAGATCCAATCGCTTTTGCGCATCCCGTATCATAACGATCTTTTAATCTCATATCCATCATCTTTGGTCTCAACAGGATGCATCCTTCCTAACAGACCTCATCAATCCCATCCATCCCCTTGATCCTATGGCAAAAGACGTTTGAAATTGATTGTGATATTTTGATACTTTTGGATTTTGTTTATCATTTGAGCTCCCTATCATCACTTGTCAAGGCCGCCATGATCCATCATATTATAGTGTGTTTTGATTGGTCAACATAGGGGCATATCTTGCTCTTTCGTTTGATTGTGTCTTCTTGGTTGTCCCACGTAGTACCCACCAAGATCCCCGAGGTCTTGTGTTATGCTGGGGCATCCTTTTGTGCTTGTGGTTATCTCAATACCTGGCCCGACCAAGGTCATCACGACTTTGGGGTGTTGGGATAGCCTACTTGTCTGTTGTGTTTGTTTCATGCATTAGACACTAATCCGCCTTGGTTCCACATACCTTGGCACTTGGTGTCTTATGCTATAGCAAAAATCAGTGCTCCAAAGATGGCAAATTGCGTTAGGATTGCATTTCATTCTCCATTCCATCATTTTGCATATATCCCCCATCCTCTTATATATCACAATCCCCCATCCATTCATCCTTCATCTTTATCTCACATCTCTATACAACCCCCATCCATTCCATTTAGCTCGAATCATCTAATCATATCCTTGGTCTTGTTCTCAGTCTCGTTACCAGCCTTGACCCATCATCATCATCATCGGGAGGTATTCTTCCCTAACCTTTGGTGTTGTTTTGGGATGTATCCTTCCCTCATCAACAACACTTTCATCATCATCATCGGGAGGTATTCTTCCCTATCCTTTAGTGGTGTTTTGGGATGTATCCTTCCCTCATCAATACCACTCAGTGGGATGTATCCTTCCCCATCCTCGTGTTGTTTTGGGATCCTTCATTCCCTCATTGACAACACTCCATCCATCATCAACCTATTTTGGCTTATACCTTCACTTTGTCATAAAATCCATTTGTGCTTCATCCATCTCCTATCACTTCTCTTACTCTCTTACCCATCACCTTGCATCATCTTCCTCATCTCCCCTTGCATCACATCATCTATTTCGAGAGCACACACGTGTTCTCTTCAACCCGCATGTCCTCTCGAGGGGGCATCCTCAATCCTTACTCTTTCATCTTTACCCCCATCATCTTCCTTCCTAGTCACTTCTTTGAATGACTGGGGCATCTTTTCCAATCTAACCATCTTCTTCTAGGTTCTATATTTTAATATTCTTTGAAATGATGCTACTTCATAGCACCATCTCAAAGAGGGGAAAAATGTAAACATCCAAATTTGGACAATTAATTTATCCAAATTTATCGCACTTTCGCCTAAACATCCTCTTATCCAGGAGTTAATTAAATAATATTACTATTATTTAATTAATATCTTTAATTCTTGAAATCCTTAGGTGATTTAATTAATAATTAAATACCTTACCCTCATTAATCCTCTTTCATCAAATAAATTAAATAAATACATTTATTTAATTCCTCACATGTCATGTTCATCTAATTCTAATCCATCTTCTAATCTTTCATTAGGAATATGCACATGCCTAATCCTTGATTAGGATGTGTCACATCCTCCAACTTTTGCAAGTTGGCTTTTAATCCTAATTAGCCCCTAATTATCTTCTAATTATTGATTAATTAAGCCTAATCATTCTCCAAGGAATTTTTAATTTTTTTTATTCTTCCTAGATTCCCCTCTTTTACATGTGAATTTTTAATTCACATTCCATCCTTCCAAGGCTTCTAGAACCTTGGACTTGTCACAATCTCCACATGTGACCAAGTCCCACCTTTTGGAGCCCACCTTTTACCCTCTAAATCATCCTAGGAATGTGAATTTTTAATTCACATTTATATCCTAACCACCTTTCCTTTTCCCATGTGAGATTTTTGAGAATTCCAAAATTCCTCAAAAGTCCCTTTCACTCCCACTTGGGGACAAGGAATCCATTTTTGAGGAAATCTCCTCACTCCCCAAGGTGCTTGTCCTTCCTCCACCTCATGTACCTTTTTGACACCTCATTTACACCTCATATCCCCTTATCCACTTCACCCTCCACATGTCAAGATGTGAGGGCTTGTGGGTTCTCAACCCACCATAGCCCTTCATCTTGGCCTTGTTGGATTAATCTTGACCGTTGAATTCTCTAGAGAATTCAAATTCTCCTATAAATACCCCCTCCTCAAGGGCATTTCAGAACACTTTTGGATTTGAGCAACCTTATGCTGCCAATTTGCTTTCTCAATCATTTTACCATCATCTAGCTATCCATTCTAATCATCTTGCACATCCAATCTTGCATTTAGTCATTCAAGCAATCATCTAAGGAGCACACAAATCATTCCAAGCAAGGGCCAATCAAAGAGATATCAACAGCAAGGAAGGTGAAACTGTTTGTATTTCATTTTATTCATTTTCCTTTTCGTTATATCACTCTTTTGGCTAATCTTGAGGTGTCCTTGGTATTTTCTCATTTTACATTTCTTAGTTATTTTGCATATTAGAGTAGGATAAATTCCAAGGTATACAGTATCTATAATCAAGAATTCTATGTACTTATATACACTTTAGAGAATTCGTTTTGTTCATTGATCATTAGGTTTTATAATATATAAGCAACTAAGAAAAAATGAATCAAAAGCAAAAACTAAATAGGTAGAGTTTCTTCAATACATTACATTTTTGTTTTAAAAGACATGAGTGGGGAATATAACAAAGTTGCAGATGCCTTGACTAGACAAACTCTTTGTTGAATGAGCTCCAAAGAATAAAAGTCATTGTGTTTGACTTAATTTGAAGGAATTATATGAAGAGGACTCAAATTTTAAGAAATCCTAAGTAACATGCAAGAGCTCAACAAATGTTGATATAACTTTGTGGCTTGAGCATATGATCCAAGATGGATTATTTTTCAAGAGGGAGAGGTTGTGCATACCTCCAAAGAATATTTTACAAGTGAAGCATATAAATGGTCTAACTGATCACTTTGGGAATGACAAGACTTTGGCATAGCTAAGAAACACCTACTATTGACCAAAAAAAGTGTGGATGTGAAGAAATTTATGGAAAGACACAAAATATGCCAACATGTAAAGTGCAAAAGTCAAGAAACTAGACTCTATCAATTGATTGCAGACTGAGAAGATTTTTCAACACCATAGATGTGGAGGTTCTGGAGGTTGTGAAGAGAATCCTTGGCGTTCGTTTTCTCACATCCTCATACCACTTCTATGCCAATTTTGACATTGCATCCATTTTCATGGCTTGGATTCTGCAAGCCCATGAGGAGAAAGAGGGGGTTTGTTAGCTAATGAGAAAGCTGGTTAAGGCGAGCTAGAGGGAAGGCATGGAATATTACTTGGATATGGAGGTGGTTGGCATGGGATCAAGTCTTATGGGGTGTGGCCCGCGCTCACCCTACACTACAATGACCCATGGATACCATTTCTGGTGCATTGTGCTGGTGAAAACATGGAGACCCGCATGAAGGAGTTAAGGGCAACAGTAATCTCTTGAAGGAAATCTGTGGTGCCTTTGTCGTTGAGAGCCCCATGCCCTTGCCGGCCCTTCCTGCCACTTCCGGGGAGCTTTTGGTGTTGTCAAGTGATGTGGAGGAATAGGTGGCTGCGATGGTGGGGGAGCCTGTTGATGATGTCTGCCAATAGTACAATGAAAAATCGTGGATTGGTTTTTTGACCTTTGTTTTTGTAATTATGCTAGTGTTGATCTTTGTTGTTTTGGGTTTGACCCCATCAACCCTTATATAGGTAAATTCCACTTAAGAATTATATTAGTATTAATTTGTGTTAATAGACTTTTTGTACCATTTGTGGAGGATTGCAACACAAGTAATAATATGCAAGAATACAATTTGACGTCGTTGTATTGTATTTAGGTTGTCAAAATAGTTTATATTCCTCTTTAGGATGATTTGAGGCATCTTTGTAGTTGTATTGGAAGGTTTTAGACTTGCAATAAATAACTAACAAATTGATGGCTAGTGAACTAGTCTTAGACATTTGTTGAGATGCATAGTTAGTGACAAAACTAAATAGTGGGATTTACCCTAAGCATAAAATGAATTTGCTTATAATGATTTTGTTAACAAAAATACATGTATGAGCCCATTTAAAATTGTATATGGCATCAACCCTAGAGGTGTTTGTGAGTTAAGGAGCACAATTGAGATGACTAGAAGGAATGTTGAACCTGAGGAATATACTTGAACAATGCATGATGCATGCATGGAAGCAAAAAACAACTAAAATGGTTAGGATGAGTTTCGAAGGTAAGGAGTATGCCCAAGTGATGCATGATGTATAGATGGAAGTAAGTGAATATTTTACAAAAAAGTGGGTAGAAATACAAATAGTGAGACTTGGTATTAGCACATTAAGGCAAGGAGAAATTTCCAAGAGGTGTATACAAAAAAATCAAAATGAAGAAGATTGGGCCTTGTAAGATTTTTTGTGAGTTTTCAACCAAAGCATATGAAATAGAGTTGCTCAAAGAGGTAGGTCTTTCACCTAACTTTAATGTTTCAAATCTAAATGTCTATTTGTTGAAGGCCATACAAGTACAAATAACTTTATTGAAGGCTCTTAAACCATTGGTTGGAGATTCCAACTACTTGAAAAAGTGAAAGACGTATTGGAAACTAGTTGGGAGATAGGAATTGGCAAGAGCATAAGAAATAGGAACTATTAATGGTATTTGATCAAGTGGAAGGGATTCTCAATAGAGGGTGCAACTTGGTTGTCTAGTGTTTTTTTAATATTCTAATATTTTTTTTGAAGTTAAATAATACTTGATATTTGTAGTATATTCTAATGACCTAGATCCTCCTAGATCATACCTTTCATTGGTCATACACCTATACAAGTGTTGCACAAGTTCACTTTGTGCATTAAATATAATAACATATTATAGCCAAAACATAATTAGGTCAATTTATCAATATGGTCCCATACATAAAAATTAAGGTGCACAATATAATAATTCAAAATGTAGACACCTAAAATTATCCTCACCTGACTATAGTCAAAATTATTCTAGTTCACTATTAATTAAATAGATTCAATAATTTAAATAACCTTCCTAATCATCCTTTATTCATTAGTTACATATTATTTAATCATTTATTTAATTAATTTATCCTTTTTTCTCATTAATTTATAGTTCACATTAATTGAATAAAACATTCACAATCTTATCTCGCAAAGATAAAATATATATATCTTATTTATTTAATTCATGAATCCTTGTTACCTATTCATATATTCTTGATCCTCCTCCTCCCTTAGTGCATCAATCAAATTGTGCCACTTGGTGGCTTCTCATCCAACCTAATCTCTTAAGCATTCTCAATCCTTGATCTTGGGATCAAATCTCCACAATTGATCAACCATATCCTAAGCCATTATCGTCAACACACTTCAAAGCAAAGTTATGTGGCAACATTGAAGACCGATCACACACCATCAACGCCATCAAGAGCATATTAAGAGGTGTTAAAAGAGCTCTTGTGAGATATCTCAACATTGGGTGCATTCCTCTTCAACCTCAATATGAGATACTTGGAGAGTAGCGCAAAGGTTTACTCTTTGTGTTTAAACCTTTCTTATTTCTTTTCAATTTTCACACAAAGCATGGTAGTTAGTGTTAGGAATTACAAGCAGATACTGCCAATTAAATGCATATAAACAACAATTAAACAAAAGAATTTAAATCACAAAAATAATAGCTAAACAACATAATTTTAACATTGTTCACCCAAATTCAAGTTACATCCACCAACAAAGTCCAAATTTATTATTTATTTCCAACAAATGTAATTACAATGACTTGCAGTGCTCAACAACTGCAACTTGTAGCAATCAAATTAACCACAATTTCTATTGGTGTTCACATGCATAGTGTGCTACATGCGCACGTTACTTGACCTATGCTTTCACAGCCTGTCACAATCCACGATCTGCAACTTCACATTACCATTCACATGCCCTTGCAACACCTAAACTAAAATCCACACGACTGTTTGACTTCCTCCCACACGTTGTTGTTTGCATTCCAACTTGTGACCATTGAAATTCCCTGTGCAAACAAAATTGTTCATATTTTGTGTAACTGTTTACAATTGTATTTTAAATACAAATCGACTCCATATTTGGTGGAGTAAATTTAACTTCTGAGTCTGATTGAGCTCCTTATAATAGGAGTTGAAAATATTATCTCTAATCTACATAATCACAATATGAAATAACATAAAAAAACTAATCATATTTAGTTTCTCAAAATATGTATAAGTAATACTATAAGTTGCAACAATCGCCAAAAACTCGGTGAGTCAAGAAAAACTCGCGAGTTTTTTTCACTCCTGATTTTTGGGTACAATTGTATGCCAGAACAACTCACCTTTGGAAAAACTCACCGTACTTTTGGCGAGTTTTTCCAAAAAGTACAACGAGTTCTTGCAAAAAAACCCATGATTTGGAAAATGCCTAGGCAACCAACTAAAAAGACATTTTGAGTTATTTTTTTTCATTCTTTGCGTGCTCTGCTTAAAAAAAACACTAAAATGATGTGTTCCATGAAGGTTTGTGTGGCTTTGATGGTCTTAATTTGGGTTTGATTGTTAATGCAAAATGATGTACACCATGAAGGTTTGTGTGGTTTTGGAGGTCTTAATTTGGGCTTGGTGACGGGGGCTTCGCCCTCAACCCCACTAGGGGCACTGCCCCTTGACCCCGCTGGGGGTGCTGCCCCCAGACCCTCGCAAGGGGCACTGCCCCTTGACCCCACTAGGGGCGCTACCCCTCAACCCCATTGAGGGCATTGTCCTCAAACTCCCATTGAATTCATTTGATTTTCTAGGTACTCTCCACTATTTACCTTTAGTTTTACAAAAACAATTTGCTATTTTCATTTTGTTTCAGACTATCAATATCAACGTATTGAGCATTCCACATGAGGATGAGATTTTTGTATCTAACTTTCTTTCAAACCAATCAAATATAACTAGACTCGGCTTGTTTCTTCTATGTACTTATTTTACTAACTCATTGGATGCATCTTATCATTGAATTTTGCAAAAAAAAAGCATTTTTAATGAAGTTAAGCAATTTTTTAAGTTGTCGAGTTTTTTCCGTATCGTATTTTTTGGGCTTGCCGAGTTTTTGTAATTGGCGAGTTTTTCAACTATGAATCAACACATATAAATAAAAAAAATGGCATCACATTAGCTAAGCATGATTGTAAAACATAAATATTGGCGAGTTTTTCAACTATGAATCAACACTGTATAAATTAAAAAATGACATCACATTAGCTAACCATGATTGTAAAACATAAATTTTAATGTATTGCTATAATTAAGAAAACCTGATTAACAAGAGCCATGTAGTGGCTATTACTTGCCTTTATATAGTATTTTAGATTTAATAAAAATAAATGTAAGTTTTGTTAATGTGAATAAAATTAAATGCTAATTTTGTTAATTATAGTATGAACATAATATTTAAAAATGTCAAATAAATGTTAATTTTATTAAAATTATGTAAATAATATATTAATCATTATAATGTGAATTGTAGGATAATGCATCCCTGTATTCTAATCTAATGAAATCAAAACTAGTGACATAGATTTATATTAATATTAATAATTATTAATTTTATTTTAATTATACTATATAAAAATCAATTATCTTATATAAAAATAATTATATATTAAAATTTTAAATATTATAAAGATATTATAAATATCAAATAAGATAAAAATCAAATCAAATGATAGTATAATATAATATAATTACAAGAAAAATATGATAATTATATAAATATAAAATTTATCTAATATGTATAAAATAATATAAATTTATTATATTATAAATTAAATAATATTTATTCATTATATAGTATAAATTTAAATAATAATTTTTAAAATTATTTTATATTAAATAAAATATAAATAAAATGAAATGATTATAATATAATTATACAAAAGAATTAAATAAAAATTATTAAAATATAAAATTTATATAATAATTTTGTTAAATAATAATATGTATAATATAATTTATATGAAATAAAAAAAAAATCATTAATTGTGACTAAAGTTATTTAAATATTAATAATAATAATAGAAGGTTGGTTCATAATAATAACAATATATGAATTTAAATTTATAATTTTTATTATTACTATTATTATTATTATTATTTTTTTTACAACAGGGTGTCCCCGCGGCCCCCCGCCTAGTGTCACCTAGAGGCGAGCGGGGGGGGGGCGAGACTAGTCCTTGCGAGTGTTTGCAGCGCCGGCCACCACAACCACCAGGTAAGTACCGAGAGCAGAATCAAACCCGAGACCATGAGGAGCCATCCCACAGCCTCAAGCCAATCCCGCTACCCGAGCCGGCCGTTTATTTAATTTATTATTAGACTACCTTGTTCTTCCTCCATTCCATCATTACATTCAATTTCATTTTTATTATTTATACTAAAATAGTAAGAATTTTATTATTTTCTTATTTTTCTTATCTATCTAATTATCTATTTGTATTAATGAATCTATCTAAATAAATATTTCAAGATAGACATATCAAAATTTTATGAATATACATATTTAAAACATAACAAAATAAAAATAAAAATATTTAATATTTAATATTAAAAAATAATAAATTTTTAAAAAAATTACATAAAAATAAAATCAAACTGGTAACAATAATTAAAACTTGAAAGAAAAAATTAATATTTAATATTACAAAAATAATAATTTTAAAAATAAAATTAAAAATTACATAAAATAAAATCAAAACCAATGACAATAATTAAAACTTTAAAAACTATTATTTATTGAAATGTTTGGAAGAGCATAGCACAATACCTATTATCATGTGTAATTCATAAAATATAATTTTCTTGCCCAGATGTAAAGAAAGCTTGCATTTATAGCAAGAGGTGGGGCTAACGTTGAAGTGGATGCCTCAACAAATCGCATGCCAGTGTTTGCGGTTGTAAGTACCTAATTTTTGGTGAACAATCGCATCGTAGTGTTTGGTGAATAATTAAATGACGTTAATTTTTTCAAATTTTTGGAAAATAAAATAAAATAAGTAAAAATAGCCAAAATAATAGTACAACTTTTTGAATAGGAAAAATAATAGTTCAATTTTCTAAAAAATAGGCAAAATAATAGATAACTTTTACTTTCCTAAAAAAATGGATCAATAACACACAAAACTTTAGAACTAATTATATTCATGAAAACTAATTTTTATAATTTATAAAATTAAATATTTTGCAAATTCACTTTATAAAATTGAATTTTATTTTTCTTAAAAAAAATTATTGTTTTTGATTGGTATATACGATGTAATATTTTAAGTAAGGCATGAGAGATGAAATAGGGGGAAGTAAATGTTCATTAAAATGTTTTTATCATCTTTATTGATGTGCATTCAAATAAACCCTAATTCTAGGTTTCAAAATGGATCAATAACACACAAAACTTTAAAACTAATTATATTCATGAAAACTAATTTTTATAATTTATAAAATTAAATATTTTGCAAATTCACTTTATAAAATTGAATTTTATTTTTCTTAAAAAAAATTATTGTTTTTGATTGGTATATATGATGTAATATTTTAAGTAAGGCGTGAGAGATGAAATAGGGGGAAGTAAATGTTCATTAAAATGTTTTTATCATCTTTATTGATGTGCATTCAAATAAACCCTAATTCTAGGTTTCAAAATGGATCAATAACACACAAAACTTTAAAACTAATTATATTCATGAAAACTAATTTTTATAATTTATAAAATTAAATATTTTGCAAATTCACTTTATAAAATTGAATTTTATTTTTCTTAAAAAAAATTATTGTTTTTGATTGGTATATGATGTAATATTTTAAGTAAGGCGTGAGAGATGAAATAGGGGGAAGTAAATGTTCATTAAAATGTTTTTATCATCTTTATTGATGTGCATTCAAATAAACCCTAATTCTAGGTTTCAAAATGGATCAATAACACACAAAACTTTAAAACTAATTATATTCATGAAAACTAATTTTTATAATTTATAAAATTAAATATTTTGCAAATTCACTTTATAAAATTGAATTTTATTTTTCTTAAAAAAAATTATTGTTTTTGATTGGTATATACGATGTAATATTTTAAGTAAGACGTGAGAGATGAAATAGGGGGAAGTAAATGTTCATTAAAATGTTTTTATCATCTTTATTGATGTGCATTCAAATAAACCCTAATTCTAGGTGAAGAAACCCTCGATCGAATGCTCTTTAACACATTTGGCTGCTGCAATTTTCAGTGATACATATCTCATTTTGCTCTTTGCACATCTTCCATTTAGTACAATGTCATTCGTCTTATTTTGGAGATGCATAGTTTGTTCAGGGAGATCTTCGTCATGCCTCCCACTAACAATCAAATTGCATTCTCCATTCTCACCATTCTCACCACTTTCTTCAACGTCAGCATCTCATACACCCCCCCTCAATGTCATTTCAGATTTCTTAACAAAAGAATGTGGGTTTTCTTCTTCTCAAGTGACAACTATCATGCGATTAAGACCTGAGCTGTTGAGGAGAAAATCCGACCAAACAGCTAGAGAAGCCATTCATCTCCTGAAAGATTCTGGATTCAGTGAAAACAAGCTTAAGGGTACCATTCTTAGAAGCCCATCTATTCTTCACTGGAGAGCGGATAGGTTGAGGTCCCAGATGGAATTCCTGAAATCAATAGGCTTGACTACTGAAGATATTGCACATATTGTATTTCGCACTCCCAGATTGCTTGACTTGAGCATATAAAACTGTCTCGCCCCTAGAATCCTCCATCTTGAAACCCTATTCGGCTCAAAGGACCATCTGTGCAAGGCTATCAGAAGGGCGCCTCTGCTTTTGACAAATGATTTCAAGAAGCAGGTGATGCCTAGAGTGGAGTACTTGAAGAATACTCTGGGCATTCTAGAAGATTCCATAGTATTTGTACGAGCGCTCGATGTGGTTATACGCCTTAGTTTTGAAACTCTGGAAAAGAAAACTAAACATATGGCGAGTCTTGGTCTGGCAGAGGAGGAAATTAGTCAAATTATTAAGAGAAATCCTGAAGCACTTGGTTTGTCAACCAAGAAAATGGAGGAAAGCATTGATTTCTTGATACACACTGTAGGTTTTGAGTCCAAGAGTGTTGCTTTGAATCCTGTGCTTTTAAATTTAAGCGTAGAGAAAAGGCTCAAGCCACGCTACGAAGTCTTTCAATCTATGAGGACAAGTCCACACGCCAAGGGATTAACTGGTCTGATTAAATTCTTTTTGTTAGGTGAGCGAGCATTCCTTGCTAAGTTTAGCCAATACAATACTCAAGTTAAGTCTAACGATCCTACAATCCCATAAAGCAAGCATTTTAGAGCAGTGATGGGAGTTTCCAAATAAAAGTAACCCGAATTTTTCTTTCTCCAAGGGTTTTACTGGTGTTAAAAGGGCTCTGGAACTCATTAGGCCAAGGTAATGTCTCAACGGTATACTTTTTATCTCGGCACTAATATTAGCCTTAAGGTTGCAATGCTCTTTAGATGCTCTAGATATATTCAAAACCCTAATGTCCTAAAATTTTATTGTAGAATGTCAGAGTAATATCCTGTATGACTTATCTCATGTAGGCCTTCAATGTGACTATGAAAGGGAAGTGATTATATTGTACTTAAAAGGATGTAGATGACCGAATCATTAATTAGATCAGATAATAGAAATTCAGCCATCAAGGGGTTTGAGGTTCTGTAGTTTATTCTTATGCAGGAGCATCCTCGGCAGACAACAATCCTCATCAAAAAATAATAATAATTGCCCTGACTTGGTCCTTTTGATCAACTTCTTTTGGTTATCCTTCATCTCATGATGTCATTCAGGTTTCATAATACAGATAGCGTACATAACAGAGGATTGAGAGACAAAGACCATATGTTGAGGAGAAGAGAGAGAGCAGACTTCAACATTGGCCTAGTTTTCACTGCATTCTGGCGGGGGACAGGACCGACAATTGACGATAAGAGCATCTACTATTAGTGGAGGGGAAAACGGAAAGTGGGACTAATAAAATCCTTTTTTTGAAGAGGTTTTCAAGTTTTGTCAGCACCTGCAGGTAGCTGGGCAGCACGTAAGAAGAGGAAGTAAAATCATTTGTTGGAGAGAGCAGCCAGGCAGGACCTTGGGAAAAGGACAAAAAAAACAGCCTTTTCGCTTAGGTTTCTGGTAGGATGAAACAATAACAACCATATTCAAACAAGAGAATACAAGGGACTGCGTTGGACGAGGAAGCAGCAACAGGTTCAGACAGAAGACAGGATTTGAAAGCATGGGAATTTGCATTTAAAACAGTGGAGCTCTATCTCCTCATTTCTGTATTGATTTTATGAGAACTAAAAATCTGAGTCACATTTATTCAGTCAAAGGATCTGTAGAGCAGATATTCAATGTTATTCAAAGCTGCCCTGTTTTATCTCTATGTAAGTATGTGTTAACAACTGTCATTGAGTATATGGGTTCATTAGTAGTGTTTGTGAGTGTGCATGATGTTTAAAGCATCTTATTTTTAGTTTCCCAGAAACTAAGGTAAGCTGGTTGCCTTGAGTGGATAATGGCATTATGGTTGGGTTTCCATTGTCTCTATTGACTATTTTAAGCTGTAGGACTGAATATTTGCTCAAAGATTGGTTGGATTGGTTACCCATTCAGTTGGGCCACCCCAGGGTCTGCATCAATTCTTTTTTATATAGTTGAAAGGCTAGTCAAGTATCTGTATGTATGTGTTAAAATTATACTTACAAATTGGCTCATGTTTGGATCATTTTGCTTTAGATTAAATCAAAGTGAACAAACATTAAATCCGCTTAACTCCATTTACAGTTTAGATTTCAATTCACAAGTAAGATATCCATTTACAGAGTAAGTTGACAATTCATTTCTTCCACATAGCTTACTTTAACAATAAGCATGATATTCACATCAGTCTATTCTGAGTATTTTCTCAAAGCCTAATTGCAACCCAAATAGGCAAGTACATTTAAGATTTGTTTTCAGTATTATGCTTATGTCGCGGTATTAACTTTAATCTAGTTAATCATAGTTTCTAGGTCAATCTCAGGTTCGTCTTTTCATATATGTATACGCTATCTCTGTTTGCAGGTAATGGTATAATTTCTGATATGCAATACTCTTTCTGTTTTTGCAAATCCATTGCAACAATGCCTTAGTTATCTTGGCATAGTTCTATCTCTTACTCTCTAGATGATTAATATTGCTCTTGCTGAAACTACATCTGAAGATGCTTCAGTTTGATAGAATAACTTTATTTCTTTCATTAATAAGCCTAGATTAGTTTCATACTTCAGTTTGTATAATTTAGAAATGGTTTGTTAATGCCACTGTGATTTGCACTTTTCATGGTGCTTGCTGCATTTGACATGCCAGTAATTAGCTGATAGGCTATTTATTGTGGGCACAGCCCACTGATTTTGTCTCACGCCTGAATAATTTTCGTCTGAAAATAATTTCCTGGCTAAAAAATGAAAACTGTGTGGAAATTCGCTGGCGAGAGCTGCTACAATAAGTGGTTGAAAAATCATGTGGCGAGAGCTGCTAAAAGGTGGGGAAAAATCCAATTAAAAATCACAACAAACCACCGAAAAACTCGTCACAAGCATCAGTCCCATTATGTTCTTGCCGTTTGTTTGCAATAAACCTGCAACAAAACTCACCAAAATTCCAAATAAAATCGAACATGATCAGCCCTCAATCTGCCATATTTACAATCTACTTCTGTTTACTGTAAATTTATTGAAGCAGCAACTGGAGGGAGATAAGTTTGGGCTCAGCTCATTTGGAAATATTCTGGTGTGGTAGGATTTCGTGAATTTATTCTCCAAACTTTGCCTATTATTCGTCATCTGCATCGTTCACACCACGACACAATTCAACCAGATTTTAGAGGCATTTCACTTGGCACACTTTGAGTAATTTTTAATTTTTCCGAAACTGCACGCCATCGTCAAACAATTCATAGGGTTATAAATTTATTTTTTGGTATCTATGCCAGTAAGGGTTTGGAAACTTATTTGTTTGGTATCTATGCCAGTAAGGGGATAACTCTTCTTTTCCACTATCCCGTCTTGATTTACACCAGCCCCTGTTGTATGCATGCTTTTTTCTTTACCATTTGACATTCATTTGACAGCCATGAGACTACCGGTAATTGATTAATTGTTTTCTTCTTGGCTGGATACAACGGTCACCTCTGAGTAATAGTTTGATGACTCAAGTTCTTATATAATTCCAATGGACTTGAATGGCTGTGCAATTATCCATTATTTTTCTTAGTTTATATGTCTCCTTTTCTTTGGTAAATCACAAAATTTAAAATTTGTGGATAGAGCGTGCACCAGTATAACAGTTATTTCTTTCTAATTAGGCTTGTTATTCCATTAAGCCATAGATTAATAGAATAAACTTGTTCATTCCAAATGTGATTAAAATAACCAATAACAAAATGATTGCTAAGGAAGAAAGCCAAATTAAAGTGCAATTTTTTAACATTTTGAGACAGCCCCTGCTTCAACAAACTTGTTGGAGAAAGTCTTCAAATCAACGCAACCAACATCTCAACATTTGATCTATAGAACAAGGGTGGCACTAGGAAATTTTTATTCAATAAAAAATGTCCAACATTATTTGTGAGCAAACGTATTTGCATTCTTTTTGGATAACCATGCACTATTGTACAGTGTACCTAATCAATAAGCCACTGATACATAGGAGAATATCACAATGGATACTGTAGTTACAGTAATCCATATTCTCAACAGTAGTGATGAAACAGAATGTCATGTAATGGAAGATCAATTGTCAAGAATTAGAATGATGAATTGGAAGAAGTCAGAGACAATTACCCAAACTCCTAGCTATTCCACATTGTGATATTGTCAAAGTGGTACAGAGAAATAAGAGAATAGCTATCTGTGGTAAGTTTTGCACTAGAAGTATTACTAGCACTGTTGTACTGTGTCAAATTCAAACTAAATATTTGTTGTTTCATCAAAACACGAGTCATATTTCAAATTTTGTCTTGTTTGTCATGTTGTTTCCTTTTCCTGTAGAGGCGGACACCACTGTTCAGAAGGGAAAGTTTCTGTGTTCAGTCAGAAAAGATCTGTTGATCAAGTTCATAGTCATGTACCATGTAAAGACATAGCAGGTTTTAGTTTCATCGAAATTACAATTCATGTTGTCAAGTGTGCCCTATAAAAAGCAATAAAATGTTTCAAGTTTTAAAAACAAACTGCAAGTACATTGC
This sequence comes from Sequoia sempervirens, assembly GCA_007258455.2. Taxonomy (NCBI): domain Eukaryota; kingdom Viridiplantae; phylum Streptophyta; class Pinopsida; order Cupressales; family Cupressaceae; genus Sequoia; species Sequoia sempervirens. The sequence goes on along the minus strand of VDFB02370552.1, from coordinate 5,251 downwards.
TAAGCGCATTCCAATATACAGAGAGACAAGATTTTCAATAAAATAAAGCATACATCTAGGTAGAAAAGCATATGCCATTCAATGGGAATACAAAATTGTAAAGTCAAAAGCATGCATCTTAGTGAACAGGTGCATGCATGATAATATTAAAGGTACAAATTTTGGTACAAATTTCAAAGATTGTAGCACATCAATTACAGAGGCAGCAGGAAGAAATGTAACTTCAAAACAAACAAATTCTGCACCTATATAGACAAGCACACACCTATATAAACAGCTGATTGAATTTTGTTGTAACATTTACAAGTGCTATATAAAGAGGTGTGCTTTTCAATGAACGGACATGTTTTTCAAAACAAAACTGCAGCTATTTATAGAGAGGTGATCAGTTCAAAGGGAAACTCAGTTTTAGATAGCAAGACAAAGTCAAAAAAGGAAGTTCTATAAATAGGCAATAAAGGTATGAAATACAAGATGTTTTGTGTGTTTATGTCAACCCGTCTTCATTCATTGCTTCTTACTTCCAATCAGCAGTAAGTCTTCATCATACCAGCAGTGATCAACATTTTCAGCACCTAAGTTCAACAATTTTAACTGAATTTCATCAAGTTTTCATTCACATACGGCAGGGTTTTTGACATAAGTCATCATCATTTCAGCAGAAGTGACTCTACTTCAGAGTGATTTTCCTCAAATTTTCAATAAAACACTCCTGATTTCAGCAAGATTTGGACATTTTTCAAGTGGTTATCATTCACGCTAAAACTGAATTTTTCAAGTGGTTTTCAGAGAGAATTTTGTTTGTACAATAAGTAGTTTTCTCTTTAACTTAGTGATTTCTATATCTTTAATATCTGATGGAAAATAAAGAGGACCAAACAATCCTCATTTTACTTTAAATAAAAGGATATAAAAGCTTGATAACAGCTTAAATTCAACACAAACACCTCAAACTTCTGGAGATTACAGCCAATATAGGAGCACTAACCTTTGTTAGTGAACAATGCTTGATCACAAAAAACCTATATATCGTATGCAACTGATAAAAATTTACAATGAACATGATATCATGCTATGCTGGAGTGCTATAAGTAATTTTCTCTCAAAATTAGTGATTTCCATATCTTTAATATGTGATGGAAAATAAAGAGGACCAAACAATCCTCACTTTAGTTTAAATAAGAGGATTGAAAAGCTTGATAACAGCTCAAATTCAACACAAACACTTCAAACTTCTGGAGATTACAGCCAATATAGGAGCACTAAACTTTGTAAATTACAGCCAATATAGGAGCACTAAACTTTGTTAGTGAACTATGCTTAATCACAAAAAAACCTATATATTTATGCAGCTGATAAAACTTTACAATGAACATGATATCATGCTATGCTAGAGTGCTTTGCAAATAAAGATCAGAGGCATACAACATATGACATGACTATTACCTAACTTTGCAAATTGTGTGAAATGAGAGTCTAAAAAAATAAATTCATTTTTCTGATTGGACCTGTATATGCTAACTCAGACAAAACAAATCCCATCGAACTCTTTATTGCAGTTTCAAAAGTTTGAGTAAATTTATATATCTTTTTTTTTTAATAAAAGTATACATGTAAAAATGTGAAAAGTAGCAAGAATATCATTGATTCATTGCTAAAAATCTTAAACAACTTTAAAAAATTTACATATAATTGCAGCTAAAGCTAACTGAACATGAAATATTTGAAAGGAGCTAATAATCTTACTCCTAATAGCTAAAACTAACCAATTGTGAAACATTTGAACTAAGGCAGTTATGTTAGATTACTGTTCCAACTATCACAATGTTGTTTAAAGAGCAAACCATCTCCATGGACCACTTGGAACAGACTGGCAACAAAGTTTCTCTACACTCTTTAAAAAATTAAAAAATACAGAACAAACAGGAATTAAGTCAAGGCTCACCCGTCTAACTACTGACAAACTCAGTGCTATGGCTCAAATAAAAAAGGCGACACTACAATCTTTTACATCCTCCACTGTTAATATAATATAGCCAGTAAATTTCTCAACATAGTTGAGAGATTCTCACAATGTTGGTAATTCAGGAAAATCTACTATGTTCTCATCTACATTTTCTAAACATCTTCCTTCCTTTGCAAAACATAAATTACAATTTGAATCAAACTAAACAATCAACAACAATATAAAAAAATATTGATGATGGGAAATGAAAAAAACATAAGTATGAATGTGTAAGTGGCTTCAATGAAATTTTTAATTTTTGGAAAATCAATTGAGGGATTTTCCTATCTTTTATTTTTGCTTTACAAGTATTGTTAGGAAGCTGAATTTTGTTTGTAGATTACATAGTTCAGTAAAGTAAAAAAATTAATTTTTGGAAAATCAATTGAGGGATTTTCCTATCTTTTCTTTTTGCTTTACAAGTATTGTTGGGAAGCTGAATTTTGTTTGTAGATTACATAGTTCAGTAAAGAATATTTTGAGAACATTTTTTTTACTTCATTTTTATGTCTTTAGTGTGCAACTCTTTCAACTCATTTCAGACAAAGGTAAGCTTGTTTTAACAAAGGTAAGATTGAGTTAATTTAATCTATTGTATTGAAAGTGCATATGTATTTAATTCCTATTGTTAATGGCAACATCGTCAGGAGAAGATATGGAAGGGGTGTTCTCAAAGTGGTGGAAGAAAATGCATTGGGTGGACAACAACTTAATGATATACAACTACTACAATGAAAAATAGAGATATCCTTTGCCTCCAATAGAATGTACTACAGACATATAAACGAAATATGCCAATATGCTTTGTTTATTTGTAGTCATGGCAGTTTAGTTTAAGGAGGAGATTTATATCCACATACTTCAAAATAAAGATGTTAATATGTACTAAGATTAGGTTTACAAAAAAATTACAAAAATGGTTTAAGGATTCAAGTATCAACAAATGTATACAACTATTAATTACTACTTATTCATATTTTTTTTATTTCATCTTTGTTTTTACAAACTCTTTACGGTAGTCATAAAAAAATTACGAACATTTATGAAAAATTGATAATATCCACAACCACCCCACCCTATCCTCTTCCTCCTCTCTCTACAACTCTTGTGCTATCTATGAAATACCAATTAAGAAATATTTGATCACCAACTTGCTAAAGTGAAGATAAGAGAAATTGCATCCAAGTAAACAAAAACAATAACAACTATTTTAATACTGTATTTTAAGATCAAATATAGGACAAATATAATAGTCATTGATTGTCAACTAGTGCTAAGGCTCAGATAATTAAATATATTATTCTAAGTAGTTGAAGCTTCCACAATAAACTATAATTGGATTTTTTTATTGGGCCAACACATCCTCCAATAGAGGAGATGTGTGGAACGTATCTGTGGGTACAACCTTCCACTTCCACCAACTAGAGGGAAATTACACTTGATCTACCCTACTATCCAACATGTACAAACCCATTATCAAAATGAGAATACAAAGGCCTATTATTAAATATGTTCTACATGATTTATTTATTATTATAAAATTATCTTTGCAATCTTCAAACATAACATGAGCTATAATGTAGAATGCCATTCATTTCTAAAAGCTCATCTATATATGTATAAAGATAAAATTATTTATTTCTAAGATTAGTTTACTAAACATACTTAAATTTAACTCAATTAATTTTATTTATAATAATGTAATTACAATATTAAAATGTTAAATTAAGACCTAACAAAAAGTTTTGATATGCTTCAACCAACAAATCGCTCAAAAAAGGTATTTTAATTTGACAAACACAAATATAAAAAACAATCGGCGTAATCATTGCACCTCCTTCCGGTGCAAGTGCTAGTTTATATTTTTTTAATCCTTAGAAGCTCTAGTTTAATCCCTGCATGCAAACAAATAAGCTCCATAAGTCCTTTTTTTGTTGGAATTCACAACCCCTATATGCCTCACATATTCCATATTGTACAACTGTGACATTATTGGTCTGACAAGATGGAGTTATATTCACTGGTTCCCATTTTTAAAACATTTATGTCGAAACAATGTGTTCTATCCACAATCTGGTAAAATAAAGTGAATAAAACATAGTTGTTTCTAGATAACTTCACCCAAAATATGATGGATTTGTCCTCTCAAAAGATACAGTTTGAATGCAAATATGCAACATTATTAATTTATTTGTTAAATTGAAGGCTATGGTCAGATAAGATAGAGTTAGATACATTAGTTCTCAACTTTTAAACATTTATATAGAAATAATGTGTTCTATCCGGTAAAGAAAAGTGAATAGAATATAGATGCACCCAAAATAAGATGGATTTGTCCTGTGAGAAGATATGGTTTGATTCCAAATATGGAGTAATATAGAAGAGCAATATTACTCAAAATGTTCTTTATTCAAATGGCATAGAATTATACTAATGGTTTTTGCAAATTATGCTTCACCCCATTGTTGTTGGGACTATGTTTTTTTATGATTTTTTTCACAAATTATTAAAGTTAATCATAGAAAAGTTGTGTAGAATTTGATTCCACCCCATTGTTGTTGGGATTCTGTTTTTTATGGATTATTTCATAAATTATTCAAGTTAATTGTGGAAAAGTTGTGTAGAATTTGATTCCACCACAAGTGAGAGGCAATTAGCAACCTTACTGTATGTCATGTACTTTCTAGCAAGACAAGAGGCGAGGTTACTGGATCCTAAGTTGTCATATGGACTTACAATGTCTTCTCACATAGGCCTTAATGTTTATATTATTTTTAAGTTGAGAGGCTTTTCTACAATCACAACACAACATGAATTAAAAAATTCTGTGTACACAAAAAATCCACATTAAATCTCAGATTAATAATAAATCCTCACCATTTATATGTTCACTTGCACATTGTGCTACATGTGCACGTTGCTTAACCTATGTTTTCATAGCTTGTCATGTTTCACAACCTACAACTTCACATTACCATTCACACACCCATGCAACACCTAAACTAAAATCCACATGACTGTTTGACTTCCTCTCATGCATTTTGTTTGCATTCGAACTCGTGACCATTGAAATTCCACATGCAAACAAAATTGTTCATAGTTTGGGCAGATTTGACCATTGAAATTCCACATGCAAACAAAATTGATCATATTTTGGGCAGATTTCTAATAGTTTACAATTTTATTTTAAATACAAATCGACTCCATATTTGGTTGAGAAAAATTAACCTCCGAGTTTGATTGGAC
>VDFB02370551.1:0-29301 GCA_007258455.2 Sequoia sempervirens | reverse complement strand
ATTGATAGGTTGATTGAAAAACATCTATAGCTTTCAAACAGTATCAAATTTTTTGAATCCAAAACATGCGTCACATTCTATGCTTCACATAATATAGGATTAAAAAAAGATAAATTTAATTTAATAAAGTTTTGACCAAGTTAAGGTGATTAGACATACGAGTTTTAATATTTTTAAAAAGTTGTAATAAAAATTCATAATTAATTATTACTTGGAAAAAATTACAAAAAAATATGCATCACATAGGGGCATGAGTCCTCTACTTATATATAAAATATAATAAAAAAATATTATAATTTTATTGAGGTTAGGGTGGTCAGACAAACACCTACTTATTTTTGCCCTAAAATTGAAGTACTATTGCATTGAAATTTCACACTTTCACCAAATAGATTTAAAAAAAAAAATAAACCTAGTAGTTTAGAAACTACATTCAATTTGCTACAGATTCTATTCTTACATATTTTTGAAATAATATAGATAACTTATTTAAATTTTTACATCAATTTTCCTAAATCTGATTTTTCTAAACTTTTTGCCACTTAAGGGCTTGTTTTTTCCATGATGATCCTGCACATAACCTTTTTGTTTGTTTGTTTCTTTGACAATTTGTTTGATTTGACTTGATTAGATTGTTGGATTGTTGATATTTTTGATGTGTGACCTAATATGATGTGTTGATAGTTGACTTTGTGTGACAAAGAACCCTAAAGGATTGACCTAGTCTAGCCTCGGGGCTCATCGATTGATGGTCTTGCCTACATTATACATGTAGAGACCTCATAGTTCAACTAGACTTTGACTGACAACACTAACTATGAAAAGATTAAACTGTATGAAGATAACAAATGTGTGTGGTAGTGAATGTGATGAACCCTAATGGACTGACCTAGTGTGACCTCGGGGCTCATCGATTGATGGCCTTGCCTACAAGTATGTGCATGATCATGATGGGCCAAAAAGTGTCAATATGATGGGTATTTGTAGGGTATGTGGCTGACGGCCTTTTTTTACCCAAAATTGATGAAATAAAAAGGGTTTTTAAAGGATATTCTCATATTTCAACCAATATAAATTATGCTTTACTTTGAATTTAATAAATAATTATTATTCATTTTCTATTTGAATTACGACTAAAGTGTTGATTGATAGGTGATTAGAAAAACATCTATACCTTTCAAACTGATATCACATTTTTTAGTCGAAAACATGCATCACATTCATAGCTTCACATACTATAGGATTAAAAAAAAGAAAAAATTGAATTCCATGAAGTTTTGACCAAGAAGAGTTAGTGGTTAGACATACAGAAGTTTTATATTTTTAAAAGTTGTAATAAAATCATAATTAATTATTTACTTGGAAAAAAATTATAAAAAAATATGCATCACATTTGGACATGAGTCCTCTACTTATGTCTAAAATATTATAAAAAATATTATCATTTTATTGTGGTTAGGGTGGGTAGACAAACAACTACTTCTTATTTTTTCCCCGAAATTTAAGTACTATTGCATTGAAATTTCAAATTTTTACCAAATAGATTTTTTAAACAAAATAAACCTGGTAGTTTAGAAACTACATTCAATTTTCTATAGATTCTATTCTTACATAATTTTGAAATAATATAGATAACTTATTCAAATTTTTACGTTAAGTTGCCTAACTCTAATTTTTCTGAATTTTTTGCCACTTAAGGGCCTATTTTTTCCATGATGGTCCTACACATACCCCTACCTTATACATGTAGAGACCTTATAGTTCAACATGACCAATGACCTTGTCATATAGACATATGGATTGAGTCATGATTTTATATAGAAAAACCTAAAAGGACTAACCTAATGCCTCAAGGGCACATCGGAAGATGGCCTTGCCTATGTCTAGTCATAGAGGAAATGTAGTTCAACAAATGACAAAGATTGACAAGTGTGACTAACTTTGAATCTATTTTCTAATACTTTGGACATTGTATTGATTTTTTTTGTCTTTTTGAAAATTTTTGATGTTTTTTTATTTTCTCAAGACATTTTATAATTTTTTTTTAATTTTTGATGGTTTTACATCTTCCAGATAGCCAATGTAAGAACCAATATGATGCAAGTCAAGTACTTTGCTCTAGTCAAGTATAAGACCTATTTATTATGAATAGGATAGGATGGGGGATATGAAATGCACTTGATGTAAATTATTCTAAGTTATGGGAAGGACTACCATTTATTATGAATGGTATGTACAAGCGATGGATGGAAAAGAAAGGTGATGTGTACAAGGATAGATATTATGTACAGGGGTAAGTGATATGTATAGGGATAAGCAATATGTATAGGGAAGTCAAATTAGAATAATGATAGACAAAGGAACAACATGAACTACACATGGCACTTGTTTTCTAGGTTTTCACCATGACACTTATCCAACGTGCCAACAAGGTGGTTTTCACTATTGGATGACTTATTTGTTTTTACTATTTTCTTGATTTTTAATTTTTTTTTTTATGTTACCAAGATGCTTGTTTGCCATGTTTTCACCTAGGTAAATTTTTATTTTTTTTTCTTTTTTTTTTTGTATTTTTCATAATTAAGATAAGGCTCTTAGAAGCTATGTGTAGAACTTCTTCAAATGATGACTGTTGATAGGTGCTAACAATGGTTCTCCTTCAGGAGTAGAGAGTTGGTATGCTCCAAATCCAAAGGCTTATATGACAATGTAAGGTCCTCACTAGTTAGGTTCAAACTTTCTAGGTTTCACTTTTTCAGCTTGATTCTTAGGCTTCTCCATTAAGACCAAGTTGCCAATGCCAAAGTTTCTATTCAAGACTTTCCTATTGTAGGTGTGATGAAGATGATTATGACATGCTTGGAGATGATCTAATGCCTTTTGTCTTCATTCATCTAGGAATTCTATCTCATGTAGTCTTGAAACTCGGTACTCTTCATCATCAATGTTCCCTTTCAAAGATACCCTTGGGGAGGGAATCTCAACCTCAATAGGCAGAATGGCCTTGGAACCAAATATTAAAGAATATGGAGTGGTGCTAGTGGGAGTATAGATGCTTGTGTGATAAGCCCACAAGGTTGGATTAAGCTGTAAATGCCAATCACGACCAACATCATTTACAGTCTTTTTAAGGATTCTGATGATAGTTTTATTAGATGCCTTTGCTTGGCCATTACCTTGTGGGTTATATGGGGTGGAAAAATGATGTTGGATATGGAACTCTTCACAAAGATGGTGGAATTCTTAGTTCTTGAATAGACAACCATTATCTGTGATAATGGATTGAAGAACACCATACCGACAAATGATACAGTTCAAGATAAACCTAGAGATCCATGTGTCGATGATGTAGGACATGGGAGTAGCCTCAATCCACTTCATAAAATACTTAGTAGCAGTAATGATGAAATTATGGTCATTGGATTATGTGGGATGTATCTTACCTATGAGGTCAAGTCCCCATTGGGAAAAGGGCCATGGTGACATTATGGGATAGAGCTCCTACACAGGTGCATGTATCAAGTCTCCATGTACCTGACATTGATGACATATCTTAACAAATACATGAGTCCTTTTCCATGGCAGGCCAATAGTAACCCAATCTCATAATATTTTTAGCTAAGGTAGGACTGCTAGAATAGGATCCACATATACTCTCATGTACCCCATAAAAGTTTGCTTGTGCTTTGTCAGTATCAAGAAATATGAGTAGGTTATTATCTAAGGAACATATATACCTCTGATGATGGTGTACTTGGCTGACTTGCAAAGGAATGTCCTATGTTGGTTATTAGAAAGGTTAGGGGTATGATTTCAAGATCAAGGTAGTCATAGATATCTTTATACCATGGGGAATTGGGACCAAAAATATCACATACCATCTTTGAATCTGGGATGTCATAGGTAGGGACCAAAAGTTGTTCTACCAAAAACTCAAACTTAGGCATGTTGCTTGGTATGTCAAGGAGTGAAGCAATAGTATCCATGGAATTTGCTTCCCTATTTAGAACTTGAGGTATTTGATGAAATTCAACCTTGTCAAAGTACTCCTTGAAACTATCAGCCATGCATTTGTAGGGAGTAAGCTTTTCATCCTTAGTCTCATAATCATCATTTACCTGTCAGGTTACCAGTTGAGAATCACCATAAACTTGTAGTTTCTTGATCTTCCATTTGACTGCCATGTGTAATCCTATCACAAGATCCTCATATTCTGCTATCCTTTTGGTACATGGAAAGGAAATCCTAAATGACTTAGGGATAGAATCACCCAATGGTGTAATAAATAGGATACCATCCCCTGAGTCATGATTTGTATGGGACCCGTCAAAGTATAATTTCCATGTTGAGATTGTGTCAATGGTGAATATGAACTCATCAGGAAAATCTTCAACTAAAGGGTGATCTTCTTGTATTGGTGCATTGACCAACTGATCAACAATGACTAGTCCCTTAATATCCTTTCTCTCTATGTACTAGATATCATACTCACTAAGTATCACAACCCATTTGGCTAGTCACCCTATTAATGTTGTTTTTCTTAGAAGATATTTTAAAGGATCTATCTTCACAACTAGCATTGTTTGATGGTTTAGCATATAGTTCCTTAGTTTTTGTGTAACATATACCACCACAATACAAGCATGTTGAATGGCACTGTAGTTAAGATCATAACCTACCAAAGTATGATTGATATAGTATACTACCCTTTCATGACCTTCATTGTCATTTTGTGCTTGCAAGTAATGCTCCAAGTGATGAATTGGTTGTTGAAATATAGAGAATCAGTGGTCTTCCCTCAATAGGTGGCATTAAGACTGGTGGTGTGAGTAGATAGTCCTTAATCAGTTGAAAATATTCCTAGCATTTACTTGTCCATACAAAGGGTATTCCTTTTCTAAGTAAATGTTGAAAGGGATGTCTCTTATTTGCTAACTGTGCTATGAATCTTTCAATAGATTCCATTCTCCCTTGTAATGTCCTTAGCTGACTATGATTAGCTAGTGGAGGCATGTCTATGATTTCTTTTACCTTAGCTAGATCCACTTCAATGCCCCTTATAGAAATGATCTAACCCAAAATATTTCCTAATTTCACTCAAAACACACATTTCTTTGGATTTAGTCTCACTTTATACTCTCCCAACCTTTGAAATATCTTGTCTAAGACATTTAAATGGTGAGCCCTTGTCAGCGATTTAGAAATAAGTTCATTGACATAATCCTCCATGATAAGACTGTGTATAAGGTCATGAAAATAGTGGTCATGGCATGCTGATAGGTTACTCTAGCATTTTTGAGTCTGAAGGGCATGACATTCCAACAATACATTCCCCATGGACATGTGAAAGTTGTTTTAGGTTGGTCTTTAGTTGCAATCCTAATCTGATTATACCCTAAAAATCCATCCATAAGGGATAACATCTCATAGCCTACAGTCATGTCTATCATCATCTTAATGTTGGGGAAAGGGAAATCATCCTCAGGACAGGCTTTATTTATATCTTTGAAATCTATGCAGATACAAATGCCCCCTATTGGTTTGGTGACTGGTACAAGATTGGAAATCCAATTTGCACAGATGATTGATCTAATGAAGCCAATGTCTAATAGTTTCTTCAATTCAACCTTGACTAATAAAGTAATATGTGGGTGTATTTTCCTCAATTTTTGTTTCACTAGTTTTACACTCGATTGTAAGGGAAAATGATGTAGTACAAGTTCAATATCTAGCCTAGGCATGTCTGTATATGACCAGGAAAAATTAATTTTTCTTTGTGTAAAGAAGTTACAGAATGTTGGTTGTTCTTCTTTTGTCAATGATGCTACAAACTACACCATTCGGGGATTTTCTTTTGCACTTATGTTAACTTCCATTGACTCTTCAACTAGCATGGGTGACGTTTCCTATGCAATAGGGAGAATGTTCAAACCTCCATCCTTAGGTGCCTCAAAGATTTTTAACCCTTCGGATGTGTGCTTATTTTTTAGTTTTTCATTGTCTAAAGGTGCCTTCTGGTTTTCACCCAGAGACTCATCATTTTTCTTTTTGTCAACATTTTTCTTCTTTTTGTGACTAAAGGGTTGAAATGATTCCCCAAAATATTCCTTTTTGTCCAAATCAATGGTAAATCTAGCCTTGTGATCACCACTAGGTATGCCTTATCCTAATCTTGAGAACTCAACAATCACTTTTTCATTCTCAAAAATGTCTAAGATGAGTGTGTCTTGTTGGTCCCAATAAATTAGTTGGGGATAGACTAAAGGCATGTCATCATCAGAGTTGTCAAAGTTCAATGGGGTCAAGGTAAAAGCTAAGTTGTTCAAGTAGTCATAGAAGTTTTGTAGCAAGTCCTCTTTGCTCTTTTGCTTGGGTCTAGGTGGATTCTGAGGTGGGCCTAATGCCAAGGTTTGGTTATCTGAAATGGATTTATCAGGTTCCCAAGAGGTAGGATCAAGAGATTCCCAATAGTAATGTTTAAACCATTCCTCTTTTGTCATATTCTTTGGTGGAAAAGAATTCAATGGATTTGGTGAAGATTTCAACATTAAGTCAAGTTCTCCAAACATTTTATCAAGGTTCATGTTAGAGGTGGAGGATAGAGAATCCCACTCATATTCATTTGAGTCAGGGGAATCACAGTAGGGTTGATAAGATGGTTTGTTGAATGTATCGATATCTTATGAAGCACTTACTTTCTTGAGTAAAGGTGATGTGGTACTAGGAATGCCAATCTGAATTGGTTGAAACCCAATCCCTAAGCCTTTCAGCCATTTTGAAACAATGATTGGTTTAGTCCTGCCATCTTGATGTAAGCCTAAGCCATTATGTCCATTATACCCCTTGCTCTGCATGATTGTGAAACCTTTGCCATATTGATCTATAGGAATGTGAGCAAGTGATGGAAGTTATTTAGGGTCTTCTCTATACAACTAGGTGGTCATGTCTTTTGCATGCATGGCTTCTTTTCTTAATTATCCCCATTTTGTAAAGGTTATTGAAGGAGAAATGTGTATGGTGACCAGTGATTGTCTCCTATCTATCATAGGTAAACCATATGATTTAGGAGGAATCAGATGGATAACACAATAAGATGTCTTCATGTGATATTCTCCAAAACCCTTGTATTGGATCTCAACATGGAAGGTAATGATGGAGAAGTGAATGTTCTAGTGAGAGTGGATGGATCAAAATAATGAGATGAATTGGATGATGAGGCTTCTTGGTTTACAGGCACTTGGCGTTGAGGTATCTCTCATAGATTGCTGCAATATTGGAATGGATGTGGGTCACCATCTATTGTTATTTTAGTGCCATTGTAAGAAAATTTTATATATTGATGATATGTGGAAGGGACTACCTTCATGGCATGAATCCATGGTTTTCCTAGTAGAAGATTGTATGGAAGGGTGAGATCCAAGACTTGGAATTTTGTCTCCATAACTGCAGGACCAATTCCAATAGGAAGTGATACCACCCCCTTTGATTTTCATTCCTCATTGCAATAATCCTTAATGAAAATGCTTTTGGTTGTGTCTACACATGCTTCCAAGAAACCTAATGCCTTAATCAATTTTAAAGTACAAAGATTTACCCCTACTCCTCCATCTACCATAACTCATCTAACTTTGGTTTTGTCAACAAGGACTTCAAGATGTAACAAGTCATTATGATTTGTCTTCTTAGTGCATAGTCTTGTTCAGAGAATGTGGCATGATGATTATTGGAGAAGTATCCCACATTTTCCTAGAAATGATTGACATCAAGATCATTAGGAATAGTCATGATTTGTAAAGCCTTATCTAAAGTGGATAGATGTTCAGGGGAGATATACAATAGTTCCAAAATGGAAATTTGGGTTGGGGTCTTCCCCAATTGATCATGTTATATTGTGGCTTGGAAGTCTGTGGTGTCTGATGTGATGGAGGGCCTTGGATGGTGATCTTGGTCCGATGAGTTTTAACAACACACTCAAAAGTTTTATTTATGGTAATGTTATTGACATGGTCATCGATGGCTCAGATATGATTTATGATGGGGCCAATATAATCATGCTTGACACTAGCATAGTTGGCAAAAGCATTGGTCTTGTTACCCAAACTAGGAACTTTTCCTTTCCCATGGTCATGTAATAGATCTGAAAAGACCTTGTGAATAGTATTAGAAGATGTAAGTTTTTGTCTATTGACTTGAATAGTTCCTTTCTCGACAAAGTCTTGTATGATGTTTTTGATTTGACAAAAAAATTGTAGATTATGTCCTTCTATTCGATGAAAATCACAAAAGGACTTATCATCCCACAAAGATGGTTTGAATTTCCATGGATTGTATTATCTTGGCTCTTGAAGCTATATAAGATTGTGTTGCAATAGTTGCTTGAAGACTAACTTTATGGATTCCTCGAGGGAAGCGAATTCATGTTTCTGAAACCTTCTCTTTTGTTATGACCATTGGGTATTTTGGGTAGTGTTGGAGGTTTGGTTGACATCCTTAAGTGTGTTGGTAGAGGGGTTATTTACTCTAAGTATGATGATCAATCCTACTTGTAATTTTTTAGCATCAACTACCCCATCATTGGTAACGTTTTTATTTTGAGACCAATTTTTTTTTATGTCATTGGGGTTGTTATACACAGTTGGATTTCTATTGGATGTCCATGTCTTAAGTTCTTTTTCAATGAGATATTTTTATAGTATGAGCCCCTTTTCCACTAGTTCTATAAAGGATGTGCAACAATGTACCCTTATGTTACTTCTCAATTTTGGGTTGAGGGTTTCTTGGAACGTAGTGACCTTTTGTTTCTCAAGTATCTTGATAGGACATCGACTAGCTATAGTTCTCCATCTCTAGAAGAAAGCGATAAAAGTTTTCCCTTCGTCTTGTGTAGTATGACACAAGGTTGCTATGTTTATTTCGTGTTCGATGTTAAAGGAGAATTTTTCAATGAATTTCTCAGCCAGTTCACCCCATGATTTTATGCCATAGTCAAGATGTGAAAACCACTCTAGTGAAATTCCAACAAGACTTCTCAAAAAGAGTCACATAGGCTACATCTATGCACATCATGGAAAATTCCCTTATGTGTTTGATTGGATTTCACTTTCCATTGTATTTGGGAAAGTTTGGTATGACATACCCATGAGGGAAAGGTGTCATGTACAATGATTTATCGAAGAGAAATGGGCATAAATCCTTTGCTGAAAAGGTTTTCTTGGTTGACACTGCCATGTTATCCATCTGTGTTTGAAGTGCATGCATTTGTGTCTGGAGGACATCAACTTCAGTTAATGAGGCGTTAGCTAGATTATTTGGATCTATGTACATGTTTTGGAAACCAACATTATGTGATGGGTTTTGGTTAAATGTGGGTATGTAAAGCGGGTTTGCATTTGGAATGTTAGTGAGTGGGTTTTGATTCAAAATTTGTGAGAATGGATTTTGATTCAGAATTTGTGTAAATGGATTTTGATTCAGAATTTGTGAAAATTTATTTTGATTCAAAGTTTGTGAAAATGGATTTTGACTCGAAATCTATGAAGCATTGGGTTGGTTTCGATATTGGAAAGAGGGTATGCCTCCTATATGTGAAACACCAATTTGTGGTATAGTACTAGTGACATGAACACTAGGTATAGCTACTATCTGTGGAATAGTGCTAGTGACATTGACACTTGGTATAGGAGCTGATGTTCTATATTTTTTGTTCCCAACAAAAGGACCAAAGAGATTGGATGATGATGCCCCTATGGTAAAATTTATCCCCCATGTCGAGGTAGGCATACCAAATGGAGTTGTATGTATTATTGAATCACTTTGTGTAGGTCCTCCATATGGTATAGAAACAGTCACTTGGGGTACAGTAGCCCTAGTGGTAGTGGTCTTTGTTCCCTAGGTAGATGCAGTTTGTAGGGTATGAATATCAAACCCAAGAGGTAGTTTAGCACCTTTTGCTAGCAATTTGGCTAAGTATCATTGAGGATCATTTGCTAGATAGTCATATAAAAAGGAAGAAAACTTAGGGTCATGTGCAACAACATCTATGTCTTCCACTACAACATGTCCTTGTGTTTCTTTTGTAAAAAGTTTCTCTAACAAAGTCTTATGAGGTCTAGATGAAGCTGCCCCTATAAAGGGGTTTGAGAACAGATTAATGAAATTGTTTGGATCAGCCATCTTTTCTCTTTCTTTCCCTTTTGATCTTGTTTGAACCATGTGATGTAATCTCAAATTACAAGTGATGCAAAAGATAAGTCTATGGATAGTATGAATCTAATAATTTTTTTTGGAATTTTCTAAATATAAAGGATGGATGTACGCAACTATTTTTTTGGTATTTTCTCTATAAATAAGTTATGTTTAAGATGACACTATTCTAGGATGATAGTGTCTAAATATAGAAAGGTCTAAGTGATCAATTTGGAAGGTTCTAAAAGAGGCTATCTATCAGCTAAAGCTTAACCTAGGTTTCAATTTAGTTTTGATAAAGAACCCTCGTAGGACTAGGACTAAAAGAGAAGGTGAACTCCCAAACTTGAATGATGAGATGGAAGGATTCACATGTAGGAAAAAAGATATGATGACTAGGTTCAATAACAATGTTTGTTGAATCAAGGGTTTATCCAAAGTGTGAAAGGTTCCTATCCTAAAATCTAAAAAATATGATCTCTCTCTATAGGAAATATAGACCCCTAAGATGAAAGTAAGATGTAGGAATAGGGTACCTATTGCTATGACTGAATGATTCCTAAAGGATGTAATTGTGCAAGTTTCGAGTGAAATTTCTGGTTTTTGTCAAAGAATCAGTGAAAAAGGATAAGTAAGGGGTATGTGCAGGATCATCATGGAAAAAACAGGCCCTTAAGTGGCAATAAAATCAAAAAAATCAGAGTTAGGAAACTTGACATAAAAATTTGAATAAGTCATCTATATTATTTCAAAAATATGTAAGAATAGAATCTATAGAAAATTGAATGTAGTTTCTAAACTACTAGGTTTGTTTTAAAAAAATCTATTTGGTGAAATTTGAAATTTCAATCAATTAGTACTTAAATTTAGGAAAAATAAGAAGTAGGTGTCAATACCACCCTAACCACAATAAAATGATAATGTATTTTTTTTATAAGATTTTAGAGATAAGTAGAGGACTAATGTCAGATGTGATGCATATTTATTTGTAATTTTTTCCATGTAAATAATTAATTATGAATTTTTTATTACAACTTTTAAAAATATAAAAGCTTGTATGTCGACCACCTTAACTTGGTCAAAACTTCATGAAATTCAATTTTTCCTTTTTTAATCCTATAGTATGTGAAGCATAGAATGTGATGCATATTTTGGATTCAAAAAATGTGATATTGTTTGAAAGTTATAGATGTTTTTCAATTAGTCTATCAATTAGGACTTTAGTCGTAATTTGAATAGAAAATGAATAATAATTACTTATTAAATTCAAAGTAAAGCATAATGTATATTTTTAGAAAGCTGAAAATTTCCTTTAAAAACCCTTTTCGTTTCATAAATTTTTAGTTAAAAAAGTCATTAGCCACTACCCATCATATTGCCACTTTTTGGCCCATCATGATCCTGCACATACCCTAATATACTATTTTGATTGTTTGTTCTCGGTCTATGATAGTAAATTCTGGTTTTCTGATACTTAGGAAGATGTGTTACAGAATTTAATAGTTGTGGTTTTCTTTCTCAATTGTATTTTTTTGGTAAATTTTGTTTTAGGTATCAGACACACATGGTTTTATTAGAAGTAAATGTGACTCGGGGTATCAATTTCGACTCTGGATTGATTAGATGCGGTTTTCAAAACTATGGTTGTGTACTGGTAAGGTAGATTAGTTCTATGATAGGGGCATGTGTGTTGTTCTAGACTGTAGATGAGGCTCACCTATTTAGATGCATCACAGAAGGTATCAATTGTGGGTTTTCTAGTAACAGGGTAATGACAGATGCAACTAAGATATCATATTTGGTTTTATCCTAGGAAGATGTGAGTTATTCTGATAGATGTAACTCAAGTGTAAAAAAATGTGACTTAGATTCTGGGACATACAAATTGGACTCAGTTTCTGATAGATGCGACTCAAGTTCAGGCTCAGTTTCTAATAGATGTGACTCTAGTTTAAACAGATGCAACTCTAAGTAAATTGGACTCAATTTCTGATAGATGTGACTCTAGTTTAAATTGATGTGACTCTAAGTAACAGTTGTGTCTTTCTGGTGAATAGTTGTGGTTTTTTAGTGAATTGCAGTGTAAATTAACTCTGTTTTGAGATCAAGTTTTGGTAAATAAAAAACACAAAAACATAATATTTTAGTTCTATTTTTACACAAAGAACATTTAATCTAGAATCATGACGGTAATAACAGAACGTGCTTTCACACCAAAAAGAGTAGACAATAGTAAAATTTAAACCCAAATGACAATTTGCTAATCTACCAAATAATCTATTTCAAAAATAAATTCTTTGAAACACGTCCCACATAAAAATTCATTAGTAGTTTTCAGATTGATTTTTGTCGGTCGTCCTGCAAAAAGGGTTTTGAAAACTTGTCTTAAGTCTATGATGTCATGTAAAAACTATGTTAACTCCTTAAAACACATGCTGAAAACCAAACAATTAGCTAGAATAAAAACATAATGAAAGACTAAAAATCAGAAATTAAACCCAAAAATTTCACCAGTTAGATGCATCGTTCAGAGCAGCAGATGCATCATGGATTATCAACAATCAAGTGTGTCGTGAAAAGCCACATATGCATCAAATTTTTTTAGGTGAGTCACTGTATTCGTAAGATGTGGTTCGTAATATCAATTGCCTTGTTTTTTCTATCAGATGCATCAGGTCGTATGATACCTGCATAAATCAAACAAAATTTATACAAATTTGTGAAGAATGTGTCTTCATGTCGGGTTCACCAATGAAACATCATGAAAACACTGAAAGATTAAAGAAATACACAAAGCTTATAAACAATAATGCAATCTAAAGTTAAACAACAAAGAACAAAGAAAATAGCTAAAACCAAAAGCAATCTCACCAAAGATCGATGTAACTCCATGGATAACCTTTGTTGTCCTTCTCCATTTCGCCGATTTGGTTTTCTTTCCCTCAGATTTTTAGTAAGTGTGAAATTATAGCCTTGGTAGATGTGATTATAGAAAATAATCAAACATTAACAATTAAGTGCTCCAAAATTCATACAATTTCAGGGGGAGTAAAATGATGAAAGATAGATCAATTTATGGAAAATTGATCATTCAAATGATAGGCCAAGATTAAAAGATAAATGGATGATCCAGATTAAAGGATTTTACATGCATTATGATAATTTTTAGTACTAACATGAGTGATAACAAGATGAAAGGTTGAAATCAAGATTAAATAATGATTTAATCTCTAGTTGAAAGTATTCAAAAATTAGAAGAATACAAATTGTATGAAAAGGATAAAGATAGATTAACATAAATGATTTGTTTGAATGCACACATGAATTAAATTAATTAAATAAACTTATTTAATTAATAAATGTGTGCATGCAGAAGAATTAAAACAAGAAAACTGATGGATTAAATAGAGAGTTCATTCGTGAAATACAATCAATCATTAAATCAGGAGATAACTGACAAATTTAAAAAGATCTCAAGTCAAATGGAAATGAATACTTAGATAACCTAAACATTTATCTAAATATAGAGCAATGTGTTAAAAATAGACTTTGATGAATTAAATGATTATTTAATTTAATATTTAACATTTTAAGGATTAATTAAATAAATAAGATTTATTTAATTGAGTGAAAAAAATGTTAAATGAATAATTAAAGTATTAAAGTATTTATTTAATTGTAGTTGAAAATACAATAAAGATAAATTAAATAATAATTTATTTAATTTAAGAAGGAGAATAAATTTAATTAGTGACGTAATTAAATAAAGGGTGTTTATTTAATTAATGAGGATAGAATAAAGATAGTGTGAATTAATTAAATAATTAAGTTTATTAAATTAATAGATGAATAAATGTTAAAGTGAATTAATTAAAAAATTAAGTTTATTTAATTAATAGATGAATAAGGACTTTAGAAAGTAATTAAATAATTAACATTATTTCATCATGACCATGAAAATATTAATTATGAAGAAATTGAAGTTGTAGGCTTAGACCAAATTTCAGTGTCTACAGCCCTTGATGATCTTGATTAGTCAAAATCTGAAGTTTGGGAATTGCAAGAAAATCTTCTAAATGTTGAGAGATTCATTGAGTTATTGAAAGATAAAATAAATAAGTCTAGGGAGAAGATAAGGGAACTTTGTGATCAAATTAAGCAGGATGATAGTAAACGCATTGTAGATGAACAACTCAGTCTAGTCTTGAAGGAAAAGACAAAAAATTGTGAAAAGTTTGACAGAGAAAATAGAGTCCTAAAGCATGAGATGGAATCTATTATGATGAGGATGACCAAGGAAATTGAAGACACAAATAATAATGAAGAGAAGATTGCACAATACTTGAAAGAAAAATCTAAAGAATGCAGTTGAATTACTGGTGAATTCAATCTGTTGGAACTTGAGTTGGACCAATCCAAACATAATGAGGAAGAACTTGAAAAGCACATTGTTGATCTTAGAGATGAATTTTCTATTGAAATTGAATTCAAGGAGAAGTTCAAGGTTAGCTCAACCAATATTGATGAACTAATTAAAAATTAGAGGACTGATGGTGACAAGAGAGGCCTTGGATATGAGGAAGGAGAAAGTTCCAAATCTAGATAAAGGAGATTCAAACAAGGAAATCAAATGAACAACACTAGAAGGTATCTAGTAAGACAACCTAATGCTAAGAGGTTCAATGGCTATTGTTTTACTTGCAATAAATTTGTTCATATGGGGAGTTATGCAAAAGTAGAAGAAATTAAAGTGGTCCATAATTCTCTCATCAGTGCTTTAATTGTAACAAGTATGGTCATAAGTCAAATGAATGTAGAAATGTGATGAATTTTTTTTATAGAGATGTCAGATGTTATACATGCAATAGATTTGTCCATATTTCTAACTGGTGAAAATCAAGAGAAAAATAGTGGAACAACTGGTTTGGACAAAGAAATGTAGTGTGCTACAATTACAACATAACTGGTCATATTGCTAAATTTTGCAAAAGAGGTCTGGTAAATCAAAGAAGAAACATGAAAAAAGGATGAAAAAGGAAAAGGGAAAGTCACTACAAATCATATCAAGAAGAAGATGAAGAAGAAATGGGGAAAGAAGAGTCCCTCTATTACAAAAAATGAGCCTGCACCAGAACTTGCTTTTGGTAATTCCTCCAAGAATTAGTTTTTAGGCCTTTCACCTAGGGGGAACTGTCAAGGAAATCTTTCAAACCCCCTAATAGTAATTGACAGCAGGATTTTGATAAGTGTAGTGATTGCATTGATGATCTACAAATGTTGTTGGACAGTTGGAAAAATTATTTATGCAGAATTGAATGTCCTTGGAAGGGTTATCTTTCACAGTGTATGGAAACAGGGTATCCAGATGAGTTAGGGAAAAAGCATTTATTGTGTAAAAAATGGTTAGGTGTGCAAATGATAAAAGGAAATTTCTTTCATTTGTCACTTTGCATTTTGAGAAGAAGAAGTTTGAAGAGCTTTGAAGTGAACTTTGGTGAAATTTGGTGAGGATTCAAGTGTGAAGGAAACTTGAAGATCAAACCCTAATCTAGAAAAAAGGTATTTATTAGGAAAACTTGTAAACCTATGAATTTGTGAAAATGGCTACTCCATTGGTAGTTGAAGTCAAGGATAGACCTTGTCTGAAATTCAAGTGGCATCCTTTCAAGTATGTTGAGACTGAGCCCTTAAGTGCATTTTTGTCTGTTTGGTATGACATATTGCATATTGAAAATACTAGGGCATACAATCATGCTAATATTAAGGAGTTAGGGAGCTTGTAGTTTTTGAATTTGTATTCCAAACACATTGTTGGAGAGGATTTTTGTGTTAAGCTCAAATTCAAAACCCTAGAGGAGAAGAAATTCACACAAATTGTGAAATTCCCCGTGTTTGATAAAAGCGAATGGGTTTGGTATATCTTGAGTTGAGTTCATGCTGAATTTATGTGGTTGAATCAACCTTTCAAGATTACAAAAGAAGATATAAGAGCTATTATAGGTTTAAATTCCTTAGGTGAATTGCCGATTTTGAAGTCCGTGAAGAATCAAATGGTCACTGATGCAACTAGTTTGACATTTGAGAGAAGAGCAATGACAATTGATGATATTGTTGATGTGGATGTGAAATTTTCCTTGATGGTCATTGGTTACAAGATATATCATTCCATCCAAGAAAATATTGTATCTGGTACTACCATATATGTAGGATATTAGATGGTGAAGGAGAATGTAGAGTATGATTTATGTGAATTGCTTCAAAGTCAGCTTATGGATAATCTTGGCAAGATAAAGAAAGATAAGGAGAATTCCTTAAAATATGATAATTCGTTGCTATGTTTGTTATTTTATTTCATGAATGAAGTTCCAAGAGTCAAGAAAGTGTTTTGGAAAAGAGGTTACAAGCCTGTAGCTGTTCAGATTAGAGATATGTTATTTAGCCTTGGTGATTTGCAAGCTAGGAAATTTGCAATCTGGGGATATCTCAAGAACTTTTAGAATGTAATGCAAGAAAGAGAAAGAATTCTTACTTCTATTGTGGAGAAGTATAAGCACAATTATTTTTATGGTGGATATTGATCAATGCCCGATGAAAGCTGTAGAATCTAGAACCGTTTGGATTATGCCAATGGGTTATGAAGTTGATGAAAGAGTTTTGGAGCTATATGCACAAAATTTGTTGAGTAAGCCTTTGGATTCATCTAAAGAAAGGTTTGGAACATATGTAGAAAAGGACATGCAATTCCATGAGCAGGTAATGATGCCAATGATAGTCTGGAGAGTAAGAAAATAAGTGGTAGTCTTTGCAAAAAGCATGGCTATATCTGTAGAAGTAGTAAGAGAAGTCAAAAGGAAGAGAGAACAAGCTGAAACCGAGAAAGGAAAAGAGCTGGGTAAAACTGAATTTTCTAGTCTAGAAAGATCTTTTTCCTAAACTAGATCAACAAGGAGATATGCACCCCTATTCGGTCATGCAAAGAAGTTAGCCCTCGAAAAATCTCAAGTTAAGGCATTTGGTAAGAGGAAGAAGGATAAGAACACAAGAGTGTATGAAGCTATCTCAGAAGATGAAGAGACAAAATCTAATGAAGAAGTTAGAGAAATAAAGCATATGGGCACTGAATTTGTAACAACAGTCACTAAGGACAAGCCCTCTGATGAAAAGGTGAAAGAAAAGAAGAAGATGAAGCGTGAGAAACTAGGTATGTTTGTAGAGGAAGTTGAGAAATGCATAATCAAGGATGGTAATATTAAACCCCTATGTGAAGTGTATGGTACTTTTGATAGTGTTGGTCAAAGAGTTCTTGAGGAGGTTACAATAAAATATTTGAACAATTTCAATATGACTCTTGTTGAGATAGTGAGATAGTTGCCTAAGGAATTGTATGAAATTTTGGAAATGAGGAGAGTAAGCGCAAGAACTAAAGAAGAGAAAATGAGAGAGTGGATTCTTGCAAATCTAAGTCCAGTAATGTCAATTGAAGAAATGAAGACAATCTTAAAAGAAGAAAAAAGAGAATTCAAGAGAAAAAAATGGATAAACAAGCTTATGATGGGAAGGACTGAAGAGGTTGCAAAAGAAACTAAGAGAATTATGAAGGAAGTTCTATTAAAGAAGAAAATTGATGTTGTTTCTAAAGAAGAGCATGTGGAAAATATTCCATTTGGTCCAGTAAATGAAGAGGTTATAGTTGAGGACACTCAGATTCCTCCTGATGTGCATGATACAGAAGTGCCTATGGAGACTGAAGCTCCTAAAGTTGTGTCAATTGAAGAAAAGGAGATGTCAAGTGAAAAGTTAAGGTTCCTAAAGGCATGCAGGAATTGGTAGCTGAAGAATAAGTGGTTGAGGAAAATAAGGTTGAAGTTAAGGAAGTTCTAGTGGAAGCAAGAGACATTGCAGAGGCAGTGAAGAAATTTCTGGAAGAACAAAAGGAAGAATTTGATATTGAGTTGGGAGATGGTACTATTCATTTATCCACTTTGTCCCTAATTTATAAAATGAAAGTCACATCATTTGCACAAGCTTAGGCTAGGGAAGAAATTATAAAGTCCGACATTGAGGACAATGATTTATTGAATCTTGCATCTAGTATTCTGGAGAAGATCATGCCTACTCATGTGTTAAGGACCAATCCAGTTCTTCTTTTGGTGAGCTGAAGAAGACTATAAATTTAGTAAATACTCATTTTGAGTCACTTGATAATTCATATTTGGTAAAGGTACAAAAGGATTTTGATGACAAAAGTTTTAGTAGTCTGAAAGAAATGATAGCTAAAGATAAATCTTTGTTAGCTACCTGTGTGAAGAATGTTCATAGTGCTCTATCTAAAGGTGGAAAGGTTTATAAGTCATGTTTGATAAGTCATGTTTGTCTTTGTCTAAACTTATCGAGGATAATGAGAAGAAGATTAAGGATCATGAGAAAGAGTTAGTTGCTATTTATGATGCTTTTGATCCTTTAACTATTTCTGGTGAAGAGCAGAAAACGTCAAGTCATATCTCTATTTGATAAGATAAAGTGTCTAAAGCATGATAATTAAAGAGTTGTGGAAAGAGTTTGTGAACTTAGAGGCTTAATTGATCTGAAGATAGAAACTATGTTCAGTGCTTTGAAAGAAGCACACAATGCTTTGGTGGTCAATGATGTGGTGAACCTTGAAACAATAGAGAGGCAATCGTATTTACTCTATGGTCACATAACTATTCTAGAAAGCCTTAAGAAGTGTTGGGACTCAAGCCTTGGCCTATTGAAAACCAATTTTTTAGATATTTTCAAGTTTGTGTAAATTGTTGATTTTTTTGAAAGTTTTTGCTTGTTTATAGAAGTTTTGTATGTAGATTCCCCACCTTTTCCATTGATATCAAAGGGGGAGAGTAGAATAGTGAAAAATGTGTGTTCATCTAAGGGGGAGTTGTAGTTTTGAGCTGTGAATGAAAATATTTTTGGAGTTTTGGTTGGAAGTGTATTTATGTTGGTATTGATCCAACACTTAGTTATTTTTCACTAAGTGTTTCCATCAATTCCAAAGGGGGAGATTGTTGGCAAGAGACACTGCACATGCTTTTTGGTGTTGTCATTGCCAACAACCCTTGTCAGCTAGTTAATTTTCATGTTGTAATTTCCTCATACTAGCAGACAGATTGAAGATCAGTGATTATTTGTTAAGCTAGAATAGGGCATCCGATAGATCTGTGTTCTTTGATTCATATGCATATTTTCTATTATTACTTTGTGTTGTGGATCTCAGGGAAGATTTTTTGATTCATAATCTATGTTATCTATAAATCTTGGTGCCTTGTATCAATTTGAGTGGAAGTTAGAAGGTTTGGTTGGAATTTTTTTTGTTCATCAGTGTATGAAGGCCGACTTGGTGAATATAGTGTGTCATAGATATTTGAGGAGTTATTGTTTAAGTGTTTTTGCATTTGATCAATTTGATTTGGGTTCTCACTATGCTATGGATGACTCTTTTGGATGCACATTGAATATTATAGATGATTTGACCCAACAGTTTGTGAATATTTCTTATTTTATTGAAGCTGGCATGAAGTGATTAAATTCCTTGTAGAAGATATATATGTAATCAGTTATATCATTTTCATATATGTTTGATGTGATTTGATGTGTTTTTTGAATTTCAGAGGATTAGTAGAGTGATTATGCATAATTTTCCTTGTGGATTAATGATTTTGTGATGCGAGTTGAAGAAAAATAAAGCATAAGTACAAAATCAAACAAAAGGTCCAAAATTTGATTGTTGACTTAACCAGAACTGTAATCAGGAATTTGTAGATTGTATCTTTCTTAGTTCAAATATTTTAGAAGTATTTCAAAATTTTGTAAGCAAGCATTTCTATTTTTGAGCAGTGAGCTCTAGGAAGTGTGTTTGAATGCAAGTGCATTCCCATTTTGTAAACACCTTTTTGAGTATACCCAAACTATATTGTGGATTGGCCATCCACTGTGGTTTTTCCCCTAACAAGGTTTCCACGTAAAAATCCTTGTGTTATGGTGTTTTGGTTTCTTGCTTTATGTTCATGATATTTATTTTGGTTGAATGTTATAAATTCTTTGAAGATCAGATTAATAAAGTTAAAAATTGCACAACACTGATTCACCCCCCTTCTCAATGTTCCTTGATTCCAACACAGATATCACAACAATCTTCCAAGTTAGATGAAGGGGGTTTATTCTATTGAGAAGGATTGGTTTGTTTACAAGAACACAAATCCTTTTTAATGTTATGTGTCATTGCTTCATGAGGGATGGGAGTTATATAGCCCCCATTACCAAAATGGGGTGATTTGTTAGAAATAAGTTAATTGAATGGAACACAAGGTTGTTTTGGTTGAGATTGTGATATTTTGCACTCTCCCTTAAAGGTAGGTGTGAAACCACAACCGCTACTAGAACTTGTCTTTGAAAATTAATCATTTGTATATGAATCTTTGGATGATGAGGGTGATATTTGTAAAATTTTATTGAAATGAGGCATATAATCTAACAACCCCTATTATGCAAAAGAGTTTTGTTGAAGAGTTAGGATCAATCTGGAAAGGTTCAAGTTTTCATCTAGTAATGAAAGGTTTAGGGGAGTTGGAAGTGTTGTGATCGGTTGATGTATAGCTTCGTTCATCTGCGTCAACCATGTAGATCTTGTTTTTGTACTCAAATTTCATTGTACATTGAAGGGTAGATACAAATCCTTTCATAGCATGAATCCATGGTCTCCCTAGGAGAAGATTGTATGGAAGGGGTACATGCATGATATGAATAGAGGTAGGAAACACTACAGGTCCAACCTCAATAGGTAATGTGATCATCCTTAGTGGTTTCCTATTAAAATTTTTAAAGCCACGAATATGAAAATCATTAATTTTGATGAGCTTTTTGTCCATACCAATTTTGTTTAGGAGGTCAATGCTAAAAGTATTGGTTTTAGATCCATTGTCGATGATAGTGTTCCTAACTAGAGTTTCATTAATGATCACTTTTATTATCAAGGGATCATTATTATTTTGAATCTCAAGTGAGGGAAATTCATGTTTAGGGAATGTATTTTTGATTGGGTCACCTACATGGGATGTGTAGAAGTTGAAAAACCAACCTCACAGTCCCCAAGAATCACCTACATGCAATCACCTATCACATGCAACAAATATTCAAAACAAAAAGAAGAGAAGTTTTGTAAGATACCCTAAAAGAAAATATGTGCAAGTAAAAACAAGAATTATGATTATTGAATGTAATTCTTTTACAAATAATAGAAAAGCCTTCAAAAAGGAAATCATGCAAAAAATAAATACATGCACAACCCTAATCTTATCTTGACAAAAAAGAAAACTCAACTAGATAAGGATTACAATTATCCTAGGAATTAAAAAATTACTAAGTAAACTTATGCTAAAGTGTAATTAAATAGTTAATTACACCAACACCCCCTCATAAGTGCAACTTAGGGAGAAGCAAATTATTATGCAAAATATGAGTCCCAAAAACAAGGCCTGATGAGATACCCATTTACAAATGCAATGCAAACTAAATCAAACAGGGTAAAGGAGAGAACCACATGGGAACAAAACTCCTCCCCAAAATAGAATGCAAAAAAAGATAAGTGATGAAAGATGGAGGAATCCATAAGACCCCCAAAGGATACCATCAATCACAAAGATACATAAATGAACCCCCCCAGAAGAGAGGAATGAAGAGACCACATAGCCCCCCAAAATTGAGTAGCTCCAAAAGAACTGAAGAAACTGCATCTCCTAAAAGAAGTAAGAGGGAAGAGGCTGAATGAATGAAATATCTAAAGGTGAAGTAGGTGTAGCCCAAGATGTCTCCATAGAAATAGGTGTGAGCTCAACCAATGAAGAAGCCAAAGTAGGTGAAGACTAAATAGAAGCCTCCAAAGATGAATGATCAACAATGTCCTACTACACTGAAATAGAAGAAACCACATTTGTAGTCATAGAAGTATCAACAACTGCAATAGGAGGTGAACTAGAAGGATCAAGAACTCGGTCTGAAGGGAGAACACCAATGTTCAAGAAGCCAAATGTCTCCTGTGAGTGATGATTCACACTAGAAGTGTGAGGAACAATTGTAGGAACAAAAACACCATTAGTAGAAAAAACGGTAAAGGAATACAATCGAGATGAGTGATCCACTATCCTAGTAGCAATAACTTCTCTACTTTCCAAGTCTTTGATGATAACTGAATCAAGTGTGAACTCAATAGATCTCCCAGTGCCTCCATGTGTGATCTAATAGATGGAAAGAATGTTGTTTGTCAAGTGAGGGACACACAAGACATCTTGAAAGGAGTTGTCCCCAAAACTAATAGAAACCTTCCCTATAACACTCATGTAAGTGTGTTTTCCCATCAAAATGGGAGACATATTTTAAGGCTCAGAGGAAGTCAACATAGAATATGAAGATGCCATATGATGAGATGCTCCTGAATCTAGAAGTCATCACCCTGATCCAACACCTAAAGAAGCACGAACAACATGTCCCTTCATATCTGATGAAGTATGTAAACTAGTTGTACCCTTGTCATGCTGCTTTGAAGAAGAAGAATGAGGAAAAGAAGATGATGCAAAAATCCTAGAAGGAAACTCAATTTGATGTTTCTAAAGAAGATGCTTTAGCTCATCAATGTCCTTGTAGAAATTATTTTTTGCATGTCCTTCCCTCTTGCAATATCCACATGTAGTCTTCTCCTTCTTAAATTATTTCCCCTTAGAACAGGAAGATGAATTTGAGGAATCCTTCTGTTACTCATGAGCTTTGGAATCCTTTTTTTCTATTTCTTGCCTTTGCCTATAGAAGCCTTCTGATCTCTGGACTCTTGTGATGCAATAAGTTCCTATGATGAAGAAGGTTTCACCATTCCCATGCTAGCTAAATTAGCTTTATCTCAAGTGAGAGATGAAGATAAGTAATCAAGAGATGGCATAGTGAAGCTCATACCAAGTGCATCCCTAGTGGCATAAAAGGTAGATACAAAAACTGAATGATTGGGTGAAAGCTTAGAAAGAATGGACAATATCAACTAAGAGTCTTCCTTCTGAACACCACATTGTGACAACTACAATCTAAGAGACTTGAGTTTGGTGAAAAACTCCTAGATGTTGTCAAAATCCCTAGGATTTAAGCCAATAAGTTCATTCTCTTACTAAAACCCTCTCATAGTATCCTAATTCCCAAACAAAAACTCCAAAGTAGTCCAAACCTCATGGGGTGTAGTACAAGACTCAATATGAAAAATAAAGTTAGATGAAAGAGACAGGAATAATGTACCATAAGATTCATCACACCTATTAAACCATTTTCTATTTTTAGTAGGACCTATAGGTTCAATTTATGTACCCATGGTCTATAAAACCCTTTGTGTTTCAAATGAATCTCCATTTTTTTCAACCAAAATAGTTGAATGGAGTAAGGGGTGCAATATTTTTGTGTATCCATGATAGAGAACAACAATATATACTCTCAAATTAAAAAATGCTTGTTGATCTCAAAAAAAATGGCTTGATTGCAAGCTTCCCAAGAAAATAATTGAAAAGGTAAAGGCTGAGATCAAACAAGAATATCAGATATCTAGTAAAAAATCCTGAAAAATAGGTCTAAGATCTATGTAGAGCATTGAACTAGCTTTCCAATGTCGCTTGAATCATGGAAAACTGATAAACGAGGCAAAAGATATTCCCTCTAGAGTGAAAACAACAACTTTGATTTTAGAGGCCGAAAAATGCATCAAAACAGAAAAATCAGGAAATCACACCTCCACCACTATGAATTTCATCAAACCAGCTTTCCAATGATATCTCATTTTTGAAAAAAAGGTCTCTGTTTGCAAAAGTTATGAGAAAACGAAAAAAAGTCTTATAAAAGGAAATTTCCCACTAATCAGGTGCAAAAAACTAGCCCTCAAGGGTTGGCAATAGGTCACCCACAAAACCATATGCTCGGTGGGCAAGTGCAGGGCTGAATCCCTTGGATGCCAATAGGACTAGCTTGGGGGTTGGACCAATGGTAGGGGTTGAGTGCTATGGCCTGGACCCCGATATGACATGGGGCTGGGCAGATATAGCTCATGGGGGCTTGGGCTTGACATTGGTGGGGCAGAGGTATTGACCGCCAGTGGTACTAGCGGAACAAGTTGGGGAGGTCGTACAACCTCTCTGGCTATTTTTTTGTCTTTTTTCAGATTTCTCCAAAATTGATGAAACGAAAGGTGTTGCTAGGGTTTTTGGGCACTCTAAACATGGTGGAGAGGTCCATTTTTCCCAAAAATGTACAGAAAAATTGTGTACCCCTAGATCAACAAAAAATTAGCCTAGCTTGAAGAAAATGCTATGAGAGAATATCTTCAAATCATGAACAGGAAACCATAGGTCTAAAGCTCTAATACCATGTATAAGTTGAAAAATCAACTTCATAGTCCCCAAGAATCACCTACATGCAATCACCTATCACATGCAATAGATATTCAGAACAAAAAGAAGAGAAGTTTTGTAAACCCTCAGAGCAAATATGTGCAAGAAAAAACCATAATTATGATTATTGAATGTAATTTTTTTACAAATAATACAAAAGCCTTCAAAAAGGAAATCATCAAAAAAAGGAAAGACATGCACAACCCTAATCTTATCTTGAGAAAAAAGACAACTCAACTAGATAAGGATTACAATTATCCTAGGAATTAAAAAATTCCTAAGTAAACTTATGCTAAAGTGTAATTAAATAATTAATTACACCAATGGGATGAGAGGAGGATGTTACATTATTCGATTTTATGTAAGATTGAATCTCCTCCTTCTATAGTTGCAACATTTCATGAAATAAAAATTTGACTGTAGGTGATAGTTGAATGAGTTTTCATATAGATATATTAACAGAAGTCTTTTTAAGGTCTTCAACACTAGGCACACTATGTGGAAGAAAAGGTAATGGAGTAGGAGCATTATGTGGTCCCTTAGATGCTTGAGTCACTAAGTTACAACTTAGTTGCTTCAAAACACTGTGATGATTAGATTGCATCATGTATTTGAAGATATATCTTAGTGTTTTGTGTGATTCACAAATGGGAGGTGACTTAGGAATCTCACTAATTAAAGGAGATCCCACTTGTGTCGTTATAACCTTAAGAATCTTGTCTTTATTGGTATGATGTGTTGGTGAAGGGGATGCTAGTGTCACTTTATTACCATCACCTAGGGAAGGTTTAGTGTTTGAAGGATGTGTTTCAATATTTTCTTGTACCATGATATTCTCCCTAGGAGGGTAGTTGTTAGAATAATGACAAACCAGACGTTCTTGACCATATAAGGGTTTCCCTAGGAGAAGGGGGACAACTAAGACTCTACTCATTTCCTTCATCAATCAAAGTCTCTTTTTCACAACAATGTGAGAGACGAGGAGAAAGGTTGTTGCCATGATTACCTATGGTTGTGTTGTCGTGTTCATACTTGTCTTGTTCTAGAAGAGAGGTAAGAGGAGAGAAACAACTTGGATTCTCAACACTCTCATTGATTGTTGCTTCTATCACCAAAATATCTTCTTTTCCAATAGGAGAGATATTAGGAGAACAACAAATATGAGTGTTAGGAATATCCAAGGTTGTATTCTCTATCACAAAAACACTCTCATAGGGAGGGGATAAGAAATTTTTTGTAACATGCCTAAAGATGCAAGACACTAACATGGTGTGGATAAAAAAGAAAAGAACCTTTAACCATTTCATGTAATGTTTCAGCAGTGTAAACAATGTATATCCAAAGATGCAAAATATTTTCATCTAATATATGCAAATCTTTAAGAATGAAAACAATGTATATGCAAGAATGGAAAGAATTTTTATCAATCTTATGTAAAGTTTTATGAATAGAAACATTGTATATGCAAAAGTGAAAAGTAATTTTAATGATGTTATGCAAAATTTTAGAAATGTAACCATTTTTAGATGTAAGGATGTTTTCAATTGAAGTGATTTGAAGAATGAGTAGTCTAGAATGATGTTTTTGGCCTAAATGCATGAAAAAAATGTTCCAGAAACTTTCTAGACTTATAGTATATGGTACTAGGAGGCTGAGGAAGCAAAAAAATGAGGTTTCCATTGTTGTAACAAACTGTGAAAAGCATGGATAGGGACTAATTCTCCTAGAATGGTGAATGAGTCCAAGTAAGGATTTTTTGCAAAAATTTTAGAGATTTTTTATGAATTTTGATGATTTTTGTGTTGGATGGTCTGAAGAATAAATGGAAATTATGTAGTGTTTAGGTGTTTTTCAAATATTTGAAAGACCAAAATGCAAACTATATGCACTTTTATTAATGCAAAAAATTTGAAACCCTCGAATGCTAATTATCAATGCAACATGCAATGCAAAGCTAATACAAGAAAATATAAGAAGTGAAGGACTCTAAATAAAGAAAAGAAGGTGTTTGAAAAGAAGGTTCACCAAAATGAACTATATATTTTTAGTTCTATGTTGCTCTCTTACACTTCTAGGGTTTTTCACCTAAAAGGAGAGAGATGGGCAAAAAACCTAGGTGGTTCACTCAAAATAATGTAAGTATGATGGAAATGTGCTTGAATACAATGATTTAAATGCATAAAAATGATAAAATAGATTAATTACTAATGCAAACTATTGAAATTCAAGTTATTTGAAAACACTTTGTGATGTACAAAAAGACCTATAAATGAAAGCAAACTGTAACAGAAATGAATGAGACTAAATGTGTGCACCTGCAAGTTGGAAAGTGGTTGGATTGAGGTCTGGAATTCTATAGAGGACACTAAAAAAATTCCACTAGGACTAATTTTCCATTCTGGGAAAATTAGTCTTGTTTCTGACAAAGTCTCTTAGAACAAGTTTCTAGATACTAGGTATTCAGATTTGCAAAAACCCTTTTTTAGGCGTAGCAGTGGGACTAATTCACCATTAAAGGAGACTTAGTCCACCTCTGAATTTCTAAGAACTCAAGGTTGGAAACTCTAGCCTTCAGTCTAACTTTCTCTTCCTGATAGGTTGTGGGATCCGAAATCATAGAATCTGACCTGTAAGTGTTCTCTAAGCTTCTTTTAGGGCTTTGGCCACCTTGTATAGCTTTTAAAAATTGATGAATACTTTTCCACCTTTGTGCTTTGCTAAATCTGCACGAGAGACTTGAAAATCACATGTAAAGAGGAAAAACTTGTTGATTGTTAGGGCATGGGGGTTTTCCTTGGTCAAACCCCTTTTAGGTAATTAAACCAAAATGATGCAATAAAGTAATGAAGAATGAGAAAATGGAGTTAATATCTTTCCATGATGATTGATCATGATTTTCTACAATAAAGGATGAAGATTTTCCCTTCAATTTCTAAAAATGCTATCTTGATGACCTAAAATGTTGAAACCATAGATTACTTGACTTGAGGTGGAAGAAAAATGATGAATTAAGTTCTTATGATGAGTTGTGAATTAGGGTTAAGAAGCTTGTATTTATAGAAAAATTAAACTTAAAACCTATTTTTTCCCGCTTAAACCCTAAAAATGGCTCAAATGGGACTCATTTTCTATCAAGGGTGAATGCGTCCCACCTGGATGAGACTAATTTTCCTTTAATGGAAAATGGTCCCACATGGGCCATTCTTCCAACTGGAATGTTGGGAGATAATGAAACTAGGTTTATGTAGTGACTTTGTTGGTTATTTCATCAAATTATGCCTCAGGATGCACCATATGGGGTAATAGGGGCCTGCTAATGATGATGTAAAGGTTAATTAGAGCTCAAGGGACACAAAAGGCAATGTATAAGTGTGATTAAATACACTTTACAACATTAAAATGAGGTCCACATAGACTAGGAAGGCACAACATCTAATGTGAATGTGTAAGAAACAGTACAACACTAGATTAACATTAAGTTTATTTTACAAGCCTTCTAGATTGATGTGAAAATGAAATTAAATATATTTTACATGGGTTCACTAGGCCTAGAGAGGTGAAAGTCTTTTACAACACTTTACAACACCTCTACAAAACATCAATAAATGCATTTGCAAGGGTCCAAGATCTAATTTGGATGTGTAAAACACCTCATAACACTAAATTAGGGCCCCTTTAAGTCCAATTTATCATCAATTATTCCCAAATCAAGCAAGTTTCCCTTTTTTCTATGGTACAGTTATGTAAAGAAATTCACCTACAATATATAAGAAAAGCATTGAGTTGATGGTTTCTTGTGTATTGTTATTTATGTGTGCATGATTCTATCTCCAAAATTTTATTTTAGCATTGTTTATTTCAATTTAAGTTCATTTTCTATTAGTAGCTCATGTTGGCTTTAATGGTGGATGCATGTTATAGTGTTGATGTACTTTCTAGCTCATACTTTCAATAGTTTGTTGATAAAAAATTGTTGTGTAAAGTTAGTCTAAGCTAATTTATTTACAACACTTAACTTCAACTATGTATGGGTGATCCCACAATACTCGTTTACAATTTTTGGCCAAACTAGACACTGAACTAATTTTTTCTAACTAAATCTTCACTTTCGAGCACCGATAGTAGCTAAACTGTGAGGAATTTGAAGATGATGCAAACTAGTGATTTGTGACATTATCTGTAGATTCTAAATATTTTTTTTTCAAAAAACTTGGAATCAAATTTCCCTTATTTTTCCATCTCCTTTGAAAACTAGTTTTTTTTAGTAAACACATTTTTTAAGGAGTGATGTTCACCATATACAACATTAATTTTTTTCCATGAAGGATAAAATTCTATTTTTTTTGAATTTATATTTGTAACTACAATGTCTACCTCTTTCATTTGGTTTCATATTTTTTTATTGAATATTTTTTCCTTAATCAAGTTTTGAAGTCAAACTAATTACAATTCAAACATAGGTGGACTATATATAAAACTTTTTTTGTATGTATCAAAATTCAAATTTTTTTGTTGAATCAAGGACTTTAGTATCTAGTGCACTAAAAAAAATCAATTTTTTTTTTATAATCTGCTATTTTCCCACATGTGTAGAACATAGAGCTTGATTTTCGGTGAAAAATGTATATTCACAAGAAATAAAAAATAAATATAATAATTAAACTAAATTTAT